>NW_023591786.1:710077-779841 GCF_014843425.1 Jatropha curcas
CCGGTCCGCCGGACTGTTTTGCAGTCCAGGGAAAATGGCTCTTTGAGCCTTTGAGTCAAAAGTTACTGTAGAAAAGTCAAATTTTACATGTTAGCAAAATTGCACGGCTAGCACAATTAAATTTGCTGTAGCAAATTCATTGCTGCACAGTTCAAATTTACTGTAGCAAAGTGGTCAACCAACCAGGCTTTTTGAGCCTCAAAATTTGAGTATTTCACAACAGGGGAATGTGGGAGTTAGGAAATGCATGCCTTCCAACCTTATTTCTCCCACACACGGATTCCATTGGTATAAGAATTCTGACCATCTGTTTATAGGAAATTGTTCTAATCTCGACAACCAACGGGCTGCGTTTTTGAGATTGACGATAACCAACGTCTCGGAAATGAATGTGGCAGAACAATAGTAAACAGTAATTGGGTGCACCTTAGGGGAAGTAAACTAAGGTTTTTAAACTGAATGCAATTGGCTTTTAGTCCTATTGGGCTTAACAAAGTCTGGTTCCGCAAACAGATCGGGCTTTGTGGGCCTACTCCTTTGACGCACCTTTTGAGGTACTAGGCTTGCGGTTGGTAGTAATGGTAATCTCGATAGATTTGCGCCAAAAATGCGAGGTTTAGCTAGATCCACCATCCAAGCTTACACCAGTACGAAGTATTGGGTAGAATGAGGTGAGAAGAGAGAAATGCGGTATGAATGCAAAAATCTAGGAAAAGAAAAGGAAAGCAAAAACATATCGAACGATTAAAATTTTCCCAACGCTTTTCAATTTTAATTTTATTTAGAACATGGAGGTTTAGAGTTCAATTTCCTAATTGCAACCATTGATTATTGAAAATAACCGGGGATTCTTGGTTGCAAGGTCCCCAGCGAAGTCGCCAAACTGTTTTCGTACCCCTCCCCGGATGGATCCCGAAAAACATCCTTATTATGTTTGGTTTTGGTTTGGAAAGAAGAGGTGATAAAACCTTTTGGATTGTGCGATGCCGATTTAGAATCGTCTTTATATAAAATATTTGAGTCCACCACCCATTTTTTTCGGAAGTGGACCGTTTCCCAATTTTATTTATAAAAAAGTGACTCCATTTAAACCGCAATTTTATTCAAGGCCAAATTATTTAAAAGAACTGGTTAGGCAAACCAAGTACGGTTTCTGGGGTAAGGGAATTGGGTACGCCAGCCCATTGAAGCCGACGGCCCATAAAAAACTGGCCTCTTTTAACCTACATTTCTAAATTGATGTATAGAAAAGCCAATTTATTTTATTATTTAAACCCAACCCGAGTTAAATCTAACCGAGTTCCTATTGTGGAAAATTAATTAATCGTCCCCAATCAAACTAATTGATCACCATAGCAATTATTCAAATTTAAAGCAATTAAATCAAAGCCGATCAAACCAAATAAAGAAAAAGACTCGCTCTTGCCTGATGGTTAAAGCGCGGGCAAACAAACCGAACCGAAAATATTAAATCAAATCAAATAAATTGGACCCGCTCTTGCCTTATGGTTTCAAGGCGGGCAACAACCGAACCTAAAATACATTCTACACCGATTTAAATCCAACCCATAAAACCCAAAATCATGCATATTGTATTATTACACTAGAAATGCAAATTGTTAATAAACATGCAAATTAATCTTAAATATTAAATAAATTCAACAAACTTAATTTATTTCACTTAAACATTAAATTGCAAAATTCATATAAAATAAACACATAAAATTATATTTTAGCAGTGGAATAGGCACAGCTGCGTGACGCCAACTGTTCTTGGAATGAACAGCTGCTGATGTAGCTGGTTCATCCAGGAACAAGTTTGCGTGATTGCACTTTCTAGCCCAGAATTCATTTTTAAATGTTTTATTTACATCCATTTCTTATTTAAATGTTTGATTTAAGAACGCATAACATGCCAAATAATGAACAGAATACAATTTAAAGAAGCTTAAAAATTACTAACCACTACAAAAATATGGTAAAGGACACAAAAATATTGTGGAAAAAATGCAAAAAATGTTTTAAAAGAACTTAACCTAATCCTCAGTATTGAGGAATTGTAAAATGGATTCAAATCTCTTAACAAATGATAGTTAAGATTTCCAGAGGAAGCTTTGTATTCCAAGGATTTAATTGTGGTTTCTTTATATTTATTGTTGTTCTCTCTTTTTATGCCTTTAAATTCACCTAAAATTGTTGATGTTTCTAATGAGCAATTTTTTCTTCAAATCAACTCACAAGAAGTGTTTGGAGAAAAATGTGGCCGCAGAGGGTGTGTTTTTTAGGTTTCAAAATCGTCGTGTTCTAGTTTTTTATTTTCAAAATTGCTGAGAAAGAGATGTATTTATAGGGGATAGGTCAGGACCACAGCTGCATCACGCTACTGTGCTGCGTCACGCTACTATTAGCTGACTATAGCTGATAGCTGCGTGACGCCAGGCTCATTTTCACAGTTGGGGTGAGCACTGGCAGGGTTAGCGACTGGCGCAGTTTGGGTGACGGCGACTGGCAGTGGGGTGACGCGACTGGCAGTAGGATGACACGACTGGGGAGTGGGTGACGCGACGGCAGGTTGGGTGGACACTACTGGCAGGTGGGGTGACGCGACTGGCAAGTTGGGTGACACGACTGGCATGGGTGACACGACTGGCAGTGGGTGACACGACTGACAGTGGGGTGACGGAACTGGCAGTTGGGTGACACGCACTGGCAGTTGGGTGACACGATTGACCCAAAACCAGAAACTTAAAAATTGTTTGATTTATCCTTGGATTAAAAGAATTCTAATGCATTAAACCCATTCATTTCACATCCTCGTTATCATCATTGGATCAGGCGGGGGCACAAAAGACAAGCGTCAACAGTGTGCATTACATAAGAAATTCGATAATTGTTATTGAAATAGCTGGTAAGTCAGTAAATTGGAAATAGATTTTAGAAGAAACAATGAGGCATTTATGTTACTTATACCATGTTCAATTTGGCATAAGGTAATTTTTCCAGAATCAACTTTGATGGTTTAATTGTTTCCTACCTATCCTATATTAAACCAAGATAGATGTGACAAAATCTTGTGCTAGGTTAACAAAAGCTATTGTTTAAGTTTGTCATAGTGTTTGTTTGAAAATGGTAAGTCCGTTGGGTTTGCGTTCTTATCATGGGATAGGTGGGACAATTCGGTCGTAGCTTGTTATTTTGAAAAGAAGGGATGGGCAATAAGAAAGAGTTTAAAAGGGCGAAAAATAAAAGATGAGGAGAGAATGAGAGAAAGGTTATAAGAAATTAGGGGGATTTTTGGGAAAAGAAAGATATTAAAGTGAACTTGGGAATGCGATTAAAACAATTTCATTTATTTAAATAGATTTCGAAGTCATTTACAGATTGATTTTCCCTTATTATAGATAATCCTAAGAGTACCTTCTAAAAGAGGTGTACCTTCCCAGAAAATCTATACTAAAGTCAAAAAATGTCTTTATTTCATATACAATATTTACAATTATGAATTTTAGGCTTAAATTAACCCTCTTTGGTATATGATTAATGCCCTTTCAAAAGCTTTTTCCAACTCGGGCCTTTTTAAGCCCGACACCAATTGGTAACCTTTTGGGGCATATAGCTTCTACTTAGTTTGAACACCTATGCGCATTATGAGTCAGCCTAGTTTGGCCTAAAGGACGTCGTTTGCGTCACCTGAAGGGTCGCGATTCGTGATAGTTATTGCTTTTTTTTTTTCTTCTTTATAAAATGGTGGACCAGGGTTAGGCACCTTGTAGTTTGATTATTTTCCGTGATTCTTTTATTAAACTAGACCGTAACTTTTTGGAAAAAATAATTTATTAGTGTCTTGAAATTTACCATTTCATTGATTTAAGTAGTCCCCACTATCAATATATATTATATATATATATATTATATTACCAACAAAAACATAATATCATAAACATAAAAACTGAAAGACTTGATTTTAAAAACAAAGACTAAAAACTAAAGACTAAAGACTTAAGACTAATACCAACCAAAAGACTAAAGACTTTAAAAAACAAAAGACTTATTGCTGTTTTAATTTTATCGTATATAAACTTAGACTAATGAACTAATGACTTTATGACTTTAAATAGAACCCAAAAGACTTTAATGAAGAACTAACGACTAAAGAATTACAAGTTATATATGATGTAGCGCCGCTAAAGATATTACTAGGGATTTAAATAAATACAGAAACAAATATTAAAGATAAATTATAAGCTTGAACATAAAATACTATGATTAATTGGTTTATATGGTACTTTAATATAATTCATTTAAGTATAATTTTACTTCAGAATCAACATACAGTACACAAGTATTTCTGTATGTGGAAAGATCAGACTAAAGCTGCATCCACAGAGCCATACTTATAACAAATTTAATCAACATTTAGCTCAAAGGTTTAGGGTTCCTGCAACCTTTACCTGGATCCCCAGAATTAAGTCAGAGTGTGGAGGGAAGAGAAAGGTGCCGCTAAACACGGACTTATATTCGTAGCAGTTTTGTAATATAAAATACAAACTTTTATTTACTTACCAAAATATAAATACAAGATTTTAAAACTTACAAGAGTTTAGATTTAGACTTTCTCCAACTTGAACGCTACAGCTTGAACTAGAAGCGAAGAAGGAGAAGGGATTATGGTGAATAACTAAATTTGAAACTTATGCCTTCCACAAGGGAGAGGCTCCCTTTATATAGAAAAAAACAAAAAAAATTCTTCTTTCTGTTTTACTTTTTACTTTTGATGCACATTACTCTGTTTGCCACGAATTTACGTGTAGAGAAATAGTGGCTTGGTCGGCCATTAGGAGCTTGCCTTTTACTGTAGAGACACATGAAGGGAATAAGGTGCTTCTGCCTTTAATTCAGATGAGGACTTTTAAATCAGATAAGGACGAAGTGTCCTTCTTTTTCTTTTCTTTCTTTTTACTTTGCTTTTTTGTTTTAACTTTGCTTTTCCTTTTTCTTTGTTGTTCAGCTTTAACTTTTTTACTATTATTGATTTGAAGAATATCATCATTGCTATCTTTACTTAAACAACGGAAGATGATGATGGTTGACGAAGGATTGAGACCCATGTCTGCCCATTTGGTTTTTTTTACTTAAGACTGGGTTTGGATGACGATTTATCTGAAGAAACTGCTTGGCGGTTTACTTGATGAGGGTTTTATTGGAGAATCTGAACCTGTTGGAAAGCTGCCTGGAACATTTTCCTGGCAAATTCTTTTATACCTCATCAGGTTTTTAGCCGCTTGCTAACCTCGCCTTGACACTGCTGGCTTTTTGGATTCCAAATGTAGGTTGATCATTTAAAGACAAGAGTTTGTAGCATAGTTAATGCAGGTGTACCAGAAAGTTTAGTTCGAATCCATTGATCCGAATTTTAAGTTTCAGTAAGTAGAGTTTCTGAAAGAGCCCCACCATTTAATCTTGTGTCATTAACCAACATAGGAATTTGAGTCCTATGGCATATTGAGTGTCCAAATAGACCATTGATATTACCTAGGGCGTAAAGAAGGCCATAACAATAGTTACATTAAGGATGGAATATGGCTTCTTCAGGTCGAGGTTTATTAATTGGGCTTTAAAGTTACTGAATAAAGAGATGATAGAGGAGGGAGAATATCATGTGGATAAAACCCCTTGTTGCCACCATTTTTTAACCAGTTTGGAATCTTTTTAAAATCAGTACGAAAAGACTGATCAAAAAAATGAACCACGAATGAGTAGCAGTGGGATTTTGAATAGGAGAAAAACTTTCCCCATGCTTCTTTATAAGTTCAAAATGAATTATAATAGTACTATTGGCACATGCTTATATAAAACTTTGAATTTTACCATGGGAGTATAAAGGGATGGCGCAGGCCCAATCTTTAGAATGAATAACTCTTTGGATTTTATGGAGAGTACAAAATAATAGATTGATATTTGTAGGATCAAAAATTATGTTTAATTTTTACAGATCCTAGTATCAAGTAAAATATTATTATGATAATATGTCCTGAGGTTTTGGAAAGATCATTTGGAGTAAAATACCAATCTCAGGGTAATAATGTTTTAAAATCAAACCCAAGGATTAATATTATTATTATCCATCCTCGATCTCTATTCTAATCAAAAATACTTAATTTTTTAACAAACCATTTTATGATATACCTTGAGTGGTATACTGGATTTTTGGCAAATCCACAGCCATTAACGGATTTTGATAAGTCTTTACTGTCTACCGTTTTGAGACAGACTAAGTCCGTACCATGAACGGGTACGATCGTTTTAAGTTTAGAAGGACATTACCTGCATCCTCTTGTGGAAGAAGATGCTATTACCTTGCAACGCCTTTAAAACTTCAGGGGATTGACTGAGTTGTTCAATCATTTTGAAAGAATCTTTAGAGGTTTTAGTGTTTAAAGTGGGTTTTTAGTGAGGTTCTTTCTGAAATGCTCGGATAGAGCTTTAGTGGGTGGAGTCTGATTCTTCTTTAATAGCTTTTCCCTTATCCTTTTTTTCTTGGCCATTGTTTCTGTAAGAATTCACGAGTAAGGAAAGTCTGGAATATTGTTTTATTTACCAGGAAATGAACTTCAATATCAAAATCAAAAATACTTAATAATGCTTGCCATCGTGGAAAAATTTGTTTAGAGGCAAGATTTTGAACAATCTTTTTGTAAAAACATCTTTAGCAGATTTGCAGTCGATACGTAATAAAAATTTTTTGAATTTAAAAGATCAAATTGCGAATCTTATTTATACAAATGACTAGAACTTAAAATTTCCTTTTTAATAGTTATAGAAATAATAACTTGAGCGGGAGTCAATGTTCCGGAAGTATATTGGATTATACGCTCTTTATTATCAAGTTTTTTGTTTTAAAATACCGCCAAATCTATATCCGAAGCATCAGTTTCAACTATTTTAAATGTGTAGGATTAGGAATATATAAATATTTGGTATTTCTTTTACTAAAAGATTTTATCTTTTGAACTATATTGAGGGTATGCTTATCCGTCCAAGGACTAGCATTTTTTCGTAATCGAGTTCATGCAATAATTTTAACATACAATTTAAATTAGGGTAAAAATCCAATGACATTAATTTAAACAACCAAGAACCTTTGTAATTGGAGTTTATTAGTAAATGTCATCTGGAAAATTTTTTCCTTTTTCCAAATACCAAATTCTTTCTATGGGTTGAATTTTACCTTGCTCAATATAATGACCCAAAAATCTTGTGATTGTTAGTTTTAAACAAGGGCCATTTTAGTTTACTTAAGGCCAAACCATTTTGCCGAATTACCATACAAAAATGTTTTTAAGTGTGTTGAAATGTTCATTGAAGAAGTTGATTTACTAAAAATAAGTACATCATAATATATACAATACAAAATTTAGAATAAGGATTAAAAATATCATTCAATAAATCCTTGGAAATTCAGAAGTAGCATTTTTTAGTCCAAAAGGCATTACATTCCATTCATATTGACCAAAATGAACTGTAAATGCAGTTTTATATCTATCCTTAGGATCAATTTGAATCTGCCAATAATCCAGATTTCATATTAAATTTACTTGAAAATATTTGCTTATATAATTTTTTTAGGAAGATTCTTTTTATTAAGGAATTGGATATCTAATGGATACCTAATCCATTTTAAAGCCGTATTTAATGGTTTATAATTTATTACTAATCTCGGAACACCACGTTCTATTTCAGCATTTTTATTGACATAAAAAGTCGCACAAGACCATGGGCTTCTAGATTTAGATATTAATTTTTTATTGAGTAAATCCTGAATTTCATTTTTACAATGCTCTATCAATTCAGGACTTATCTGAATTGGTCTAGCTTTAGTTTTAATAGTTTTTTCATCAAAATTTTTTCATATGGTAAATCTACTATGTGTTGTTTTCGATCCCAAAAAGCATGTGGATGATCAGCACATAATTCCTTTTCCATAGATTCTTTTAATGTTGTTTTAAACTGTTGTGAAATTTTATCTTGTATTTTCGTTAAGTCCTCTAATTGTTGTTTTAATTTTTGTTTTAAAACACATTATTTCTTGCATCTTTTAAATCTTCCTTCTCTAGAAATTTAATTAAAGAATTGATCTCTAATATTTTAATTGAATGAGCTTTTAAGAGATTTTATTGCTTCTTCTTAGGTTTTTTCAGTGAGGTTCTACACTTAACTGTACTATTTCTTATTTTAAATTTTAATACAGATCCTCCTTAACTGAATAATGGTGTTATTAGGTTTATAAAAGGGTTCCCTAATATAACCATATAAATTTATTTGAGGTGATAATAAAATATGTGTTTATTTCTAAACCTTGGTTTACTATTCTGTGCATCCTGTTTTAGCTATAATTTTCTTTAATTTAGATTATTTGCAGTCACTTAGTTTTTCATTAGTTTTTTGACGGCAATATTCTTTTAGGGATTAAATCTGATTTTATACAGTTTAAGTCTGCATCCTGTATCAAACGTGCAATTGGCCATCTATCACAAAATCATTTACCTGAATAGTTTATTTTTACCAATATTTTCTTGAAAGTTATTTCCCTTGTAATAGTTTTAGAAAATTACTATCTACACTTCATCTAATTGGTTTATTCCATCTTTATCTGGTCTTTATCTGGTTCTACTTCATCAGAAGAAGAACTAGAAATAAGTTGAGATTCTAATACCTTTATTAGTTTATCATGAAGTTGAAATTGTCGTTTTAATTCACTAACTTCTTTTTTTTTATTTCTAACTTCATTTTTTAAATTACTAGTGGAATTTTCTGCGTCTACTTTTTTATGCTTATTTTTATTTAATATAGTTGTGAGATCATAAGTATTATAAGTATTATGTTGAATTTTAGGAGTTATATCCTCTCTTACTATCTGGGTTTCGTCAAAACTTTTAATGAGTTTTTGAAGGAGTTTAGCTTTAGTGTATTGGTCATCTATAGAATTTACTTCTAAAAGCGTACTTTGATCTTTAGTTAACATATTTATAGAATAATCAGATGAACTAGTTGTTGTACCTAATTCATCAATTTGATTTCTACTTTCTATAACCTCAGATTCTGAAGAATCAGAATCTAGATATAATTCGTGTATTTTATTTAACACTTCTTACTTCTTCATCTAAATGTAATTCATTTAACTTTTGATTAAATTTACAAAATTTTGAAGTATGTCCCTTTTTACCACAATTATAACAAGTTAAATCTTTATAAGAGGTTTTATTTGAATTTTTAGGTTGTTGCTTTCTTTTAGACTTCCTATGGGGTTTATATTTTTCTTTAGAATAAAATTTATCTTGACTAGGTATAGACTTGTATTGTCTTTTATGATATTTATTTTTATATGGTTTTTTAGATTTATGTGTTCGCGAGCATTGCCCATCACATTTCTGTGGAGATTTTAAAGTATAATCAAATTGTTTACAAAATGATCCTAATTCTTTCTAATTCTTTTTTAGTTTTTCTTCCCATTTTCATATTTTATTGTTCGTTGAAGTTTTTAAATCAATGACAAATTTGTAAACCTTCTTTTGAATTATACTAATTAAATTGATTGACCATAAGTTAATTTACTGTATGGTATAGATTGACCATATTGTTGTTTAATATTGTTCCTAACTTTTTCTCCTAAGAAATAAGGTAGTCCAGCCAATAAAACTTTCTTTCCAAAAGCTTTGATTAGAGTCTTTCCTTAACATTAATCGAGTGAGAAAAGTCGTTTTATAATATTGAAAATCACCTAAATTTCTACATTTAAGATTACTTAATAATTCTGCATTTTTATCTTTTAAGTGAGACGGATCGCCTATAAAATGTAATGAAATAGTAAGAATTAAAGATGACACTGCATCCTGGATTACTTCACCATTTTCATCATATATAGGTTCACCTTCATCATTTACTTGGATTGAGTTTAGTATTTCTAAATGTTGTTGGTTAGTTAGGTGATAATCCCACCAACCTTTAAGTTGACCTGTAAACCCAGCAATTAAAATTTCTGCTATAGCTTTATCAGAAATGATTGACTGGGTTTTATAAGCATTTGATCAGAAATAATTGACTGCGTTTTATAAGCATTTGCAGCCATGGTCATTTGTTACAAAATACTTAATATATTATATTCACTTAAACCATCTATGTTCCATCATAGATTGTTGAAGCATTATTTTTAAATTGAGATATAATGTTAGGTTTATCAATAATGCCTAAGTCTGGTGCCCTATTTACTATTTCTCGATGATGATTTATAGGATTTAACTCAAATTGTTTAGCGTTTTCTGAGTCAAGTTCGCTGTCATCAGAGTTGGTGTTTTCTTCTATAGTGTTTATATTTCTAGAGGCTTCAGTAGTGTCAGGAGCTACATGTTGATTAGTTGCTGAATGAAGTTGCTGAATGACCTCAAAGTTTATCAATTGATCTTTTAATTTATTTACAAATTCTTGTTTACTTGATTGAGAAATCTGATAAGGTTTAAAGCATGTGAGTTTTTACAGTTTCTTTTCCTTTTATGGTTTCTGATTAACTAAAGGTATTATCTTCTAGCATATGTTCTATTCGTTTTAATTGTGAGTTTAAACAAATTAAACTTTGCATTACTAAAAGTTATTTTGTTCAATTACCTTTTTATTTACATCATTATCTTGAGCAATTTTATACAGGTGCACAAATAATTTCCATTGGTCTGATATTTTAGTTTACTAATTGTTTTAGGAGGAAAAATCACTTTTT
Organism: Jatropha curcas; assembly: GCF_014843425.1. The sequence continues at coordinate 720,846 of NW_023591786.1, forward strand.
AATGTTTGATCATTTACTATCCATTCTGGTCTTTTATCTCTTATAGTAATTGGATTTACAACTTTTATCAAGATTTAATTTTCTTTAATTAAATTTTACCTTCAAAGAATTTTAAGTTCAGTTTTGGTTACTTAATTTATAATCTAATATATCATATTTAATTCTTCAAAAAGAGTAAGTTTTTTAATATCTTTTCATTTTAATTAAATTTTTGGTTTTAAAGATATTTCTTTGATTTTAAGCTTTTCTGAATATCATCTTTATTAAGAAACATTTAATTCTGTGTTTATATCACGAACATTTTCAGTTATAGCTGAAGCTGTTGGGGATTCTGGAGAAGAATTTACTAAATTAAGATTGTTGGTTAAAGTAATTATCTACAGGATTATATCTGCCTGTGGAATAGAATTACTATAGATCAACACCTTTCATTTTTAAATTTGGAATATCAAGAAGAATATCCGAAGTGGAATACCTAGGTTTTACTAAAGTCTGAATAATAGGTTTATGCTCAGGTTCTTTATATTTAGCATAGATCACAGAAGGTATAGAGGAACTTAGTTTATCATTTTCATCTGTTGTCACAGAGGAAGATGACCGTGTATACCTCATACTTTGACTTCTATTAAATTTTAATGTAACCTTACCATCTTCAAATTATTCTATTTTTTGTAAATTGATGTTTGGTTTTACTTTATCAATAACTGGAGGAGGTACAACCCCTCTAAAATCCATTCATCTGGAAGTGTTATATCCTTCCTTGGATGGTTTTAGGAATTAATGTGTTTTTGTTTAGTCAAATCTGTTTGAAGAAATCTTGTTTCAACCAATTTTAGGTTGTAATTTATATTTAGTACCAAAAGCTGAATTCATTGGCCTTATATGAATTTATAAAAATTAAGGCTAATAGGAATTGATCTTGCTTCATTTTATAATTATGAGTTTTTAATTTCCAAAACTATACTTTCCAAAATATTTATCATTTAACGAAGACAGTCATATCAGTGGAATAAACCTCAAAATAGATTGGTCCTTCACTTAGCTTGTCTCTACAGAATCCTAGCAAAAGAATCTTGAAGCAAGTTTAAAAATCTAGCATCCCTTACCACTGCAAGTAATACTAAAGTGTTTAATCCTTCTCTAGTTTAAAGGGTTTTTTATAAACAACTTGTATTAATTCCTATATGATATATTTAATATTTTTACTTTTAATGATGTTTGTAAAGTTTTTAAGAAGATAAAAGAGTTATTTCTTTCAAAGGTTTACTTAATTGAAAAATTCTTTCTTCGGTTTTAATTACATAATCTGTTTTAAATAATTAAATTTTAAGAAAACTTTTATATATTTTGTTCTTTATCAAACTTTAGGAATTTCCCATTCAATTCAATTGCTTTACTAAATATCTGGCAAAATTAATTTCATTTCTATTTATGACTCTTTTATTTCTGAGTTATCGGAGTCTTCAAATCTATTACTACTAGCCGAACATAAGAAAGGATCCATTTTATTATATACCAAAATAGATGCCACTCACATGGGACTTACTCATGGGTTCAGTAGGCGTGGGTTCAGTAGGCAAAGCCAAAACCTTTTATTATATATCATAAAATGAAAACTTTTTATGTATATCTACCACGTAGTACTAAATTTACTGGCTCTGATACCAACAAAAGACTTGATGATTTTAAACAAAAGACTATTCCACAAAAGACTTGATGATTTTAAACAAAAGACTATTCAACAAAAGACTAAAGACTTGATTTTAAACAAAAGACTATTGACTAATGACTTTAAAATTCTAATAGACTAAAGACTAAAGACTTTAATACCAAAGACTTATGCCTTTTAAGTTTTTATCGTATATAAACTTTAAGGATAAAGACTTAGTAAAAGAGTTACAAGTCATATATATGTAGAGAGCTAAGATTATTACTAGGATTTAAATAAAAATATATGTAATGCGCGTAAGATTTATTACTGGGATTTAAATAAATACAGATACAAATATTTAAAGGATAAATTGTGAACTAAAATACTATGATTAATTGGGTTTATATGAATACTTATATAATTCATTAAGTATAATTTTACTTCAGAATCAACATACAGTTTACACAGAATCAACATACAGATTCCAATCAAGCCTTTTGGAAAGAAAAGTTCTTAGCAGGATTACCTTTTTTCTTAGGAGAAAAGGTTAGAAATTATATAAAACAACAATTTGGTAATCCAATACCTTATAATAAATTGACATATGGACAGTTGATCAGTATAATTCAAAAGGAAGGATTACAAATCTGTCAAGACTTAAAGCTGACTTAAAGCTTCAAAGAACTTTAAAATATGAGTTGCATAAAACTAAACAAGAATTAGGATCTTTTTGTAAACAGTTTGATTATGGTATGACATCTACCCAGCAATGTAGAGGCAGGTGTTCTGAACCTCCTAAACCTAAAAAACACTATAAAAACAAGTATTATAAAAGGCCATACAAGTCTAAACCAAGTCAAGATAAATACTATCAAAAAGAAAAATCTAAACCTCATAAGAAATATAAAAGGAAGCAACCATATAAATCTTCAACTAAAACTTCTTATAAAGATTTTACTTGTTATAATTGTGGTAAGAAAGGACATACGTCAAAATTAAAGGACATACGTCAAAATTTTGTAGATTCAATAAAAAATTAAATGCATTAAATTTAGAAGAAGAAGTCTTAAATAAAATTCATGAACTGTATCTCGATTCAGATACCTCAGAACCAGAGATGCTAGAAAGTGAAAATCAAATTGATGAACTAGGAACATCAACCAGTTCCTCAGACCAAACCATAAACATGCTTACTAAAGATCAAAGTACACTTTTAGAAGTAGTAAATAATATAACTGATATTGAAACTAAAACCCAACTTCTGAAAAAATTAATCAAAAGTTTTGATGAAGAAAAAGAATTAAAAGAAATAATTCCTAAACTACAAACTAACACTTATGATTTGACTACTATACTAAATAAAAACAAAAAAGTAGAAATGGAAATCTCTACTAAAGAATTACAAAAAGAAATTAGAACCCTAAAACATGAAGTCAACGAATTAAAAGGACAATTTCAACAAAATGCTAAGAAAATAAAGCTATTGGAATCACAGCTCATATCTAGTTCTTCTTTTGAAGAACCAGATGATGACATAAAAGACGAAATAAACCAATTAGAAGAAGAAGAAGAAGTAAATCCTAATTTTCTATTCCTTTAAGAAATTACTTCAAGAAAATATTTAGTAAAAATAAACATTAGAATAGCAAATGATTTTATTATAGATGCAATCGCATTATTTGATACAGAAGCAGATTTAAATTGTATAAAATCAAATTTAGTACCTAAAAGATATTGGTTAAACACTAACAAAAAATTAAGCACAGCAAATAAGACCAAATTAGACATAGTAGGCAAGGTAGAAGCACTCATTATAAATGTAACGCCCTATTTTTTTCTGTGTTGAAATAGTAGTTTATCTGTCTGTGAATAGTACTATCGGTCCGGGAGTCGGTATTATTTTGGTCTAGAAAACTTAGAAATTATTATATTAGGTAATAGGTTCTATCACATTTTTTTGGAGCATGCATGCATGGTTTTTATGGTAAGAAAGTAAGTATGATATTTGTTGGAGAATTTTAGAGAATTAGTGCGTAGTGACTTTAAGGTGTGATATTAATGAAGGGGAAATTAGAAGGCAATAGTTGTGGTTGGATGAAATTTGAAATGGTGTTAGAATTAATTAAGGACTTCAAAAGAATTATTTTTATGGAGTAAATTTGAGAATTTTGTTGTGTTACAGTAATATTTTGAAGGAAATTTAATTTGGAGAATATCTTGGTAAGCCATTAGATTAGATTTACATCAATCTAAGCCATCCAATTTTTATGGAGTAAATCATTATCTCCCTCCTTAATTGGGCAACAAACTATCCTTCTTCTTCTGTTTCTACGTCCTTTCTTCTTCTTCTTCTCTTCTTTTCTTCTTCCAATTTTCCCTTAGTAAGACACATTCATTCAATTGGAGACCCATAACCTCAAATTATGTGTTTAAAAACCAGCAAAGGTCAAGTTTATAAAATGCTTGAAAGTTCTTTGATTTATGTACTTAATATTATTCGCCCACCTTAAGTACATCACTTCCCTCTCACACTTAACCGATGTGGGATTCGCCTAAGGTGAGTGCACTGTCACTACAGCCATCGCTCACAGCCACCGCTCATAGGCCACGGTGTGCGATGGGCTCTACTATGCATGATTGAAACGTGGTATGATGAGATTGATTTTGTTATTGTGAAGCTATGATCATATGCTAGGGTTATCATCCCTTACAAATAGGCGGACGCGCTTATTTGTGTGATGGGGTGGTGCTTTCATAGGCCACGATTGTGCGATGGGGGTGGCGCTAATATAGGCCACGATCATGGATAGGCCACGATCAAATCTGCTTATGTTCATTCTGCATGAGTATGAGCCTTAACGAAAAATGAAATTTTATTGTTGCTATAAAAGAATGAAGACATTTTTGTATTTATAATCTTCTCATTGCTTTCAAAGTATTTGAATTAAATGAATGCGATTTCGGTATTTATGTAGTTGAGTAATTTAAGTTTTGCATTGGCTATTATTGTTCATTAAATTGTTGGTTATTTAGCACCACTGAGTCTTCCACTCAGCGCGTTGATTTTTATCACGCGCAAGTTAGGAGCGGAGGGTGTTCTTCAAGACCCAGAGGACGAGCATCAGAGTTAATATCAACATTCCTTGGTAGGATATTTTGGTAAAATTGCGTGATTTTTGCGCATTTGTATATAAATATTTGTGTTGTGAACGTTGGATTATAATTAAGTTGTCATGTATTAAGAGTTATGATTATTTAAAAGGATAACACCTTTATTATATTTTTGGTGTATATGATTAGAGATTCCTTGAAAAGAATTGTTTTCGAATATTATGCGTATAAAATTGATGCGATATTTAGAAGTGCTTGCTAGGTATGTTGTTGAATTGGAGGTTTGGGGGTTTAAAAAAAATGGAAGTGTGTATATTTTCTTTGTGTGGCAAGTAAAATTTTTAGGGGAAACTCTTGTGAAATTTTCGTTAGGAATTTTCTTAAACATTATTTTTGTAAAAAAAAAAAATAAAAATTAAAATACAAAAAAAAACTAGGTATTACTTGCCCTCTTATGAAAATTTAACCACTTCTAATTGTTGATCTAGGCTTTTGTGATCTAGCTTTTATAGTGACATAAGATGGTGCTCCGGCACCGATTGTGGCATCCACCGTCTGGTTCTCTGAGATTGGTCTGTGGGTGTTACAATAAACCAAGATTTAGAACTAAAAACAATGTTTTTAATTTCTCCCCAAATAAATTATATGGTCATTTTAGGAACACCTTTTATAAACATAATAACACCTTATTCAGTGAAAGAAGATTGTATTAAATTCAAAACAAGAAATAAAACCGCTAAACTAGAATTCATGGAAAAACCTAGGAGAAAGAACTTAAATTTACTAAAAGCTCATTCTATTAGGACAATAGAAATCAGTTCATTAATAAAATCTAAAGAAGAAGACTTAAAAGATTTAAAAAATAATATGTGTTTAAAAAGAATTAAAGAACAACTAGGAACCGAATTTATACAAAATAAAATATCGGGCGCCTGGATTTTTTACATAATATAAGTAAAAGACCTAAAAATTATATGAGAAAAAAACTTATGTGCGCCAGATCACCGCTGAATACGCCGTCTTTTGCACATGTCGTCTATACACCTAGACACATATTGATTTACCAGATGAAAATAATTTTGAATGAAAAACTATTACCAACTAAAAGCCAGACCAACTTCCACCAATTCAAATGAATCCTGAATTGATAGAACATTGTAAAAATGAAATTAAAGAATTAGAAAATAAAAAATTAATTAGTAAATCAAGAAGCACATGGTCATGTGCAGCATTTTATGTTAATAAAAATGCAGAAATAGAAAGAGGGGTACCACGATTGGTAATAAACTATAAACCACTAAATGCAGCATTAAAATGGATAAGATACCCCATCCCAAATAAAAAAGATCTTTTAAAGAAATTGTACAATGCTAATATTTTTAGTAAATTTGACATGAAATCAGGTTATTGGCAAATACAAATTCATCCTAAAGATAATTCATCCTAAAAGATAGATATTAAAACGAGCGTTTTACAGTCCCTTTTGTCAATATGAATGGACATGTTAAAATGCCCTTTGGATTAAAAACGCACTAAAAAATGCTCCTTCTGAATTTCAGAGGATCATGAACGATATTTTTAATCCTTATTCAAAATTTTGTATAGTCTATATTGATGATGTATTATTGATGATGTGTTAGTATTTAGTCAAACTATTGAAAACCATTTTAAACATTTAAAAACCTTCTGTATGATTATAGAAAAAAATGGTTTAGCACTTAGCCAAACTAAAATGGATTTATTTAAAACTAAAATTAGGTTTTTAGGACATTATATTGAACAAGGAATAATTCAACCTATAGAAAGGACTATGGTATTTGGCGAAAAATTTCTTGATGAAATCACTAATAAAATACAACTTCAAAGATTTATTGGTTGTTTAAATTATGTTATTGACTTTTATCCTAATTTAAATTGTATGATCAAACCGTTACATGATAGACTTAGAAAAAATGCTGGTCCTTGGACCACTAAGCATACACAATTGGTCAAAAATATTAAATCACTAGTAAAAGAAATTCCTTATTTATATATCCCTAATCCAACTGCATTTAAAATTGTCGAAACAGATGCATCCAATCTAGGTTATGGAGGCATCTTAAAACAAATAATCAATGGTAAAGAACGTATTATTCAATATACATCAGGACATTGGAACCAGACACAAATAAATTATTCTACTATTAAAAAAGAAATTTTAAGTATAGTTATATGTATCAACAAATTTCAATCGGATTTGCTAAATCAAAAGTTTTTACTCAGAATTGATTGTAAATCTGCAAAAGATGTTTTGCAAATTTACTCAGAATTGATTGTAAATCTGCAAAAGATGTTTTGCAAAAAGATGTTCAAAATCTTGCTTCTAAACAAATTTTTGCAAGATGGCAAGCACTCTTAAGTATTTTTGAATTTGATATTGAATATATTAAAGGGAATACTAATAATATCCCAGACTTTTTGACACGAGAATTCTTACAGAACAATGGGAAAGAAGAAGGATAAAGGGAAAGAATCAGATTCACCTACTAAAGCCCTTTCAGACCATTCTGAAGATCTCAATAAAACCCTTACTCTAAACAGTAAACCAACCCCTTATAAAGACCTCAAAAAATGGATTGAAGAACTCAGTCAATCTCCAGAGGTATTAAAGGCCTTGCAAGGTATGGCATCTTCTTCCACAGAAGATACAGGTATAATTTCTAAAACTCAAGCGATCGTATCCGCTCATGGTACGACTAGTCTGTCTCAAACGGTAGACAGTAAAGACTTATCAAATCCGTTGATGAAAGACTTAATCAAATCCGTTGATTGGCTGTGAGATTTGCCAAAATCAGTATCTCCAATACTAGTAGTAATTCATCAAATGGTTTGTTGGTAAAAACATATTTATGATTATGAAGATTGAAAGTCGAAGGACTCGATATATAATATTAAATCCTTGGCAAAATCATAAACCATTTATTATCCTGAGAATTTGGTATTATGCTCCAACTGATTTTTTCAAAAACCATTATCATAATATTTTAATAGATACTGGTTCTGTAAAAATAAAACATACTTTTGATACAAAAAATAAATCTGTAATTTCTTATTCTTCTATTCAGATAAAACGGGTTATTCATCCCAAAGATTGGCCCGTATCTTCATTTTATACCCCAGTACGATTTAAAGTTTTACATAAATATAATACTACATATAATTATTTTGACTACAAAGAAGCTTGGAAAAAAGTTTTTTGTATTCAAAATCCAACTACTACTCATTCGTGGTTAGTATATTTTGATCAACATATCCGCACCGATTTAAAAATCCCCAATTGGTTTAAAAAGTGGTGGCAATCCAGAGGTATATCTGAAGACATTATTCCTCCGGATATCATTTCTTTATACCAGTATTTTAAAACCAATTATAAACCTAATCCTGGAGAAGTCCACATTCCATCCTTGATGTATTATTGTATGACTTTCTTCACCCCTTGGGTATATCAGTGGTATTTTGATTATCAATATGTTCCTGGAACTCAAATTCCTATGTTGGTAAAAAGACACAAAAAACTCAAATTCCTATGTTGGTAAAAAGACACAAAATAAAATGGTGGGGATCTTTCAAAAACACCACTACTGAACTAAAAATCAGTCAATGGATTCGCACTAAAATAGCTAGCTCTTCCATGCCAGCATTAACCTATGCTAGTACATTAGCTTCTCCGGATAACCCTACATTTGGAATTCAGAAAGCACAGTGTCAAGCCCGGTTAGCTGCCGCTAAAACTCCAGAAGAATATAAACTGATCTGTCAAGAAATGTTTTAACAACTTTCAACCAGCTCAGAACTCCCAATAAATTCATCATCTAGTAAATTTAGGGAAGCATCCTCTAGTAAATCTTCATCTAAGCCAAGTCATAAATGCAAAACTAAATTGACATCATCTTCTTCAGAAGCCTCTATATCTTCCTTTGAAGACAGTGATGAAGCAATGCCGACAATAAAAATCAAAAGTAAAGCAGATAAGAAAGCAAAAGAAAAAAGAAAAGAAAAAATAAAAAGAAAAGAAAAGAAAAAGAAGGACACATCATCGTCCTCATCTTGTTCCAGTTCCATATAAATCAGGCAGAAGGAACCTTATTCCTTCCACCCATTATTTTTTCAACAGTAAAGGCCAAGCTACTATTTCCACAGTAGAAGCCAGGTTACTATATTTTTCAACAGTAAAGGCCAAGCTACTATTTCCACAGTAGAAGCCAGGTTACTATATCAACAGTAAAAGTCAAGATTCGGTGGCAGACCAAGCACTATTCATCCACAGTAAAGGTCAACCACTGTTTATCTACAGTAAAGGTCAAGATTCGGTGGCAGACCAACCACTGTTCATCCACAGTAAAGGTCAAGATTCGGTGGCAGACCAAGCACTATTCATCAACAGTAAAAGGCAAGTAGTACAGATTCTTAATTTTTCTATATAAAGGGAGCTTTTCCCCTTGTGAAGGCATCGTTGCAATTTTACATCTACCTTTATTAGAAATCCCTCTCTCCCCTTCCATTCTCAGTTCATTTGTAAGCATTCAAAGTTTGAAGAAAGTTTGCTTGTAAAACCCTTTGTAAGTATAAATATTGTATTAAAGTTTTGTATATAAATAAAATTGTTTAAATTTGCTATATTCTAAGTCCGTGTTGACGGCACCTTTCTCTTCTCCCTCCACACTCTGACTTAATTCTGGGGATCCCAGGTTAAGGTTGTAGGAACCCACACTACATTTTGTTGAATTTGTTATTGTGAACTTTTGTTGCTTTATTTGTATGTTATCCTGTTATTTTGTTGATATATATATAATTTTTTCTATTTCAACATTTGTGATTCCTTTTCTATTTGGCCTCACTCTTAAATGGAGACATCTGAGATTGCAAAACCCATTGTAAACATTTTGACTGGCTCAAACTATAATTTGTGGGTCCAAGGAATGAAAAGTTTTTTGATCGGTCCTAAGCTTTGGCGTATTGTTAATGGAGATGTAATAAAGCCAACCAAACAGCAAGATTAAATTGAAGTCAAATTTGCTGATCGCCTTGAAGATTGGGATAGTAAAAATCATCAGATTATTACTTGGTTTCGTAATAGTTCTGTTCCATCTATTCACATCCAATTTGCTAATTATGACACTGCAAAAGAAATATGGGATTTCTTAGCCAATCGATATCAAACTACTAGACTTGCTCATTATTTTCAATTGTGGACTACTCTTCATAATCTCAAACAAGAATATGGCCAATCTGTGAATGATTTTCTTGCTCAAGTTCAACTGATTTGGAATCAAATATCTCAAGCAAAAATCAGTGATGATCATCTTCATCTTATTCAAGTTCTCATGGCTCTTCGACCTGAATATGAAGCTGTAAGAGCCTCTCTACTACACCGACATCCTCTTCCTACATTGGATATGGCTATACAAGAAATCATTTTTGAGGAAACTCGCCTTAATCTTGACAAAACTCAGAATTCTGAAATAGCTCTTGCTACTACTCGTCCATCCTATCCTTTCAAAAATGTGGCAGCCACATCTGTAAGAATTGTAATAACATGGGTCATGTCTTTGCTAATTGTCCTACTGTTGAATGCAGATATTGTCATGCTCTTGGTCATATTCTTGAAAATTGCCCAACTCGTCCTCCACGACAAAAGAGTGGGGTCTCTAAATCCAAGAATTTTTCGAACCCTGGATTTAAATCAGTCACTGCTGCTGCCACTGAATGTTCTCCTACTCTCACCATAGGTGATATTGAGGCAGTACTCAAACAGGTTATATCTTCCAATTCTCCTGCTGCCATGTCTGTTACCCAGGGTAAATCTTGTTGGCTTTTTGATTCTGCATGTTGTAATCATATGACGACTGATATTAACCTTTTGTCTTCTACCACACCTGTCTCTTTCTTGCCACCAATTCATACTGCTAATGGTAGTCAAATGAATATTACTCACACTGGTCAATATTTACTCACACTCTGGTCATGCATTCTGCCTCCTATTACTCACACTGGTCATGCATCTGCCTCCAATCTTAGTCTTCCTGAAACCTACTATATCCCTAACTTGGCCCTTAATCTTATCTCTATTGGTCAGTTATGTGAAGCAGGTCTAAATGTCAACTTTTCTCCTTTTGGTTGTCAGGTACAGGATCCACAAACGAGACAAATTCTAAGGAAGGGTCGCAGGGTGGGTCGATTATTTGAGCTTGAATCTCTTCATCTTCCTAAAAAAGTTCTTTCCGCTGATACAACCACCAACTCTTCTATTCACCAATGGCATCTTTGTCTTGGTCATGCTTCAGCTAGCAAAATCCAGCCTTTAATTTCTCATGGATTGTTAGGATCAACAAAGTTTGAATCATTTAACTATTTACATTGTCAACTTGCAAAACAACCTGCCCTGTCTTTTAATAATAGTGCTTCTATTTCACACTGTTCTTTTGACTTAATTCATTCTAACATTTGGGGGCCTGCCCCCATTTCTTCAGTAAATGGTTTTCATTATTTTGTATTGTTTATTGATGATTATTCTCGTTTTACATGGATATTTTTTATGAATCATCGATCTGAATTACCACAAATTTACATTTCATTTGCTAATATGATTAAAACTCAATTTTCTTCTGTTATTAAAATTCTTCGAACAGATAATGCTATGGAATATCGGGATTCTACCTTACTACAATTCCTTAGTCAACACTTAGTCAACAAGAAACTATCGATTTCGACGTCATGCCTAAATATACTTCCCAAAAAAAAAATGGTACGGCTGAACGAAAAACCACCATCAGATTCTTAATTTCTGTCCTTGCCTCTCTTCTTCTTTGCCTTCAGTGTTCATAGAAAAATTGGTGGTGGATAGGAAGCCTACCTTACTACAATTCCTTAGTCAACAAGAAACTATCGTTCGACGTTCATGTCCTTATACTTCCCAAAAAAATGGACGAGCTGAACGAAAACACCATCAGATTCTTAATTCTGTCCTTGCTCTTCTTCTTTCTGCCTCATGTCTAGAAAAATTTTGGGGAGAAGCGGCTCTTACTGCTGTCTACAGTATAAATAGAGTTCCTTCATCAACTCTCCAAATTTATCACCTTTTGAAAAATTGTTTGGTAAACCTCCTGATTGTTTAGTCCTTAAACCTTTTGGATGTGCCTGTTTTGTTCTTTTACAACCCCATGAATGTACAAAATTGGAACCACGTGCACGGTTGTGTTGTTTTCTTGGGTATGGGATAGAACACAAAGGTTATCGTTGTTGGGATCCTATTTCAAATAAATTGCGTATCTCTCGTCATGTTACCTTTTAGGAAAATACCACGTTTTCAACCCTCTCTAAATTTCATAAATCTGTTAATACTGATTCTATGTTTTTCACTAATCCCTCAATTGAATTGTTTCCAAGTTCTGATATAAGTGACTCTGATACACTCAACATTCGACCCTCCCCACCTTTTGCTATTGAATTCGCTTCAACTGCTGATCCTGAACCTGCACCTACGCCTGCCCTTGACACTAATCTTCGTCGTTCTACCCGAGTAAGAGAAATTCCACATCATCTTAAAGATTTTCATTGTTATTCTACTATTGCCACTCTTCATAAGCCTCGCTCTTATCGTGAGGCAAGCACTAACCCTCATTGGCAGCAAGCTATGACTGAGGAACTCCAAGCTTTAGAGAACACTCATACTTGGGGCTTAGTTGATCTTCCTCCTGATAAGACACCCATTGGCTGTAAATGGATATATAAAATTAAGACTCGTTCTGATGGGTCTCTTGAGCATTATAAAGCTCGTTTAGTAGCCAAAGGATATACTCAAGAATATGGTATAGACTACGAAGAAACCTTTGCTCCAGTGGCTCGATTAACATCTGTTCGTACTCTGTTATCTATAGCTGTGATTTGTCACTGGAAACTTTTCCAGATGGATGTCCAAAATGCTTTCCTTCATGGTGATTTATCCGAAGAGGTTTATATGCATCCTCCCCCTAGTTATGATTCTCATTCTAAGGTCTATAAGCTTCGACGAGCCTTGTATGGTTTAAAACAAGCTCCTCAGGCCTAGTTCGCAAAATTCAGTTCCATTCTTGCTCAACTTGGTTTTGCCTCTAGTCCTTATGATTCTGCACTGTTCATTCGTCGAACTGACCATGGTATTGTTCTTCTCCCGCTTTATGTTGATGAAATGATAATAACAGGTGATGATGCCTCTGGTATCTCTAAATTACAATGATATCTCAATCGCCATTTTGAAATGAAGGACCTTGGCTCTCTCAACTATTTTTTGGGTCTAGAGGTTTCTCATAACTCTGACGGCTACTATCTTTCTCAAGCAAAATATGCATCTGATGTACTTTCTCAAGTTGGCATTACTGATCGTAAGACTGAATCAACTCCTTTGGAACTCAATTGCAAGGTTACTCCTCTCGATGACACTCCTCTCGACGATCCTACTTTATATTGGCAACTTGTTGGTAGTCTTGTTTATCTCACTGTGACTCGCCCTGATCTATCATATACTGTTCATTTGGTTAGTCAATTCATGTCTGCCCCTCGTTCATCACATTTTTCTACAGTACTTCGAATTCTTCGATTTATCAAAGGCACTCTCTTTCGTGGTTTACATTTCTCTGCTCACTCCTCTTTGGTGTTATCTGGGTATTTTGATGCTGACTGGGTTGTGATCCCACAGATCGTCATTCAACTACTGGTTACTTTTTTTTTTGGGAGATTCTCTTATCTCTTGGTGTAGCAAAAAGCAAACGGTTGTTACTCGTTCTAGCACTGAATCTGAGTATCGTGCCATTGCTGATGCTACCTCTGAACTACTTTGGTTACAATGGTTGTTATCTGATATGAATGTCACACAGTCTTCTGCTACTGTGTTACATTGTGATAATAGAAGTGCTATACAGATTGCTCACAATGACGTTTTACATGAACGCACAAAATACATTGAGATCGATTGTCATTTTGTTCGCCATCATGTCACTCAAGGCACTACACTTCTGACCCCTATCTCCTTTGCTAATCAGAAGGCCGATATCTCCACTAAAACTCATCTTCCTGCTCGTTTTCAAGATTTACTAAGCAAACTCAAGCTGGCATCCACTATACCATCTTGAGTTTGAGGGAGGGTGTTAGCATAATATTTAATACCATGTAATGGCATCCACTATACCATCTTGAGTTTGAGGGAGGGTGTTAGCATAATATTTAATACCATGTAATGGCATCCACTATACCATCTTGAGTTTGATCCGTTGAGTTTTGATTGGTGAGCATTTGATGTTAGCATAATATATTTTATACACATGTTGACATGGGGCGCAGGTCCACGTATTCTTATACCATCTCTTGAGTTTATTAGAGTGGACGGGTTGTTATAGTTTAATTCCATAATCTCTTAGCTTTTGACTCTTTAGGCTTCATAGTTTGGCTTGATGTTTTTAGCTCTTGAATCTACCCTTAATGTCTAGGACTTAATTTTAGATTGATTGGTATTTCGGTCTTTCTGAGTTTTTTTCATTATATATATTTCTTTCTTCATTGTGACTATATTTATATATAATCAACAAAATCCCATAAAAATATTCTTCTTTAAATAACCACCCTGAGAAAGGAAAATAGGTCCGCTTTGTTCTCCCCCAAACGTAAACTTTCTCACTGCAAAATTCTTTCTCAATCAATGTATATCTACAAATCTACTGAAGTTTAACAGGAAATTCTATGTTTGATGGTTTAGTTGTGGAAGACGTTGTTTTAGTTGGGAGTTGGAATCAAATCTCTGAGTTGGGAACCCTTCTGAGTTTGGTGAGATAAATGGGTTGGAGATGATAAACCCATAAATTTGAGATAAATGGGTTGGAATGAAAACCCATAAATTAGTTTGATAATAGATGAAGCACTGCAACTCCATCATCACCTCCACCGCCTCTGCCTCCATCTCCAACTCCACCGCCTCTGCCTCCATCTCCACCCCCACCCCCACCTCCACCTCCACCTCCACCTCCGCACCTTATATACATGCACAAAGTCGCCGTTGCTCCTTGGGCTACACACCGGCGACATCAAATTCACCGGCGTTGACCATCCATTACAGTACCATTGCGGTTAAATACCCTTTCCCCCCGGATTCTTGTTCCTGTTATGCGGCAGATTGGGTGAAATCTTGAGAATATTGAGAAAGAAGCTTCCACAAAACCTTCTGGTCAACTGGAAGATCGATACATAATAGGTCCCGATGACACGCACGCCGACAAACCATCTGTGAAGGCTGCACTTTCAGTTTCAATTTATTGATCGGTTTGTCCAATTGCGTTGGGTTCCTGTTTTTTTTGTTCTTGGGGTTCTTTTTTTAATTTCTTCAGAATATCATTAATTCTTTATAATTAATGCTTATTCGGCTGGTCCGGTTGTTCTAACGGTTCTTGGTTCAAATGCACAACTCTTGCCAATTTACCGAAAAAAGCTCGATGGGCAGTCCCAAATCTTGCAAAGGAGTGTTCCCAAATAACATTTTTTGATGTGGGACTTATCGCTCTTGGTGGTTCATATCCATCACGGCCTACGACCGTTTGGTACTTCATTCTTTATTGGTTACCTTTTCCACATGGATTAATTGAAGTTCTTTTTAATGTTTGAAATTGATGTTTTTATGTAGTAAAAAATATTGCTATAAGAAATGCATAATCATGTTACATGAATCAACTGGGCTTACACTGTGATCAAAATCAAATTAATAAACAGTTCCTGTAGCTTATTTTGCATCATGCGTTACCTTTCTTTCTTTTCTATCAATTTTATCTCAAAAACCATCACTTTTGTGCACAGTTCAATAAGGGTGTATTTTGTCATTCCAAAGAAACTCTCTCACCTCTCTCTTAAGTTTTATGTGATTTTAATGGCAAAAACCCTTAAATTTGGACGGAATATTATATTAAATACAAAGGACTATTTAAATAATTATGATAATTATAATATTAATTTAGGGGTGGACTATTTAAAACAAAAAAAACACTTTGGAAAGGTTTTATTATATTCATATATATTTAATTAATGACTCCTATTTAGATAGGGATGGTCATGGTTCTAGAATCGCCGCTTTCAGAACATAATCGAAATAGACATTTCCAGTTACAGTTTGGAATCAAACGATTCTGGCTTTGGTTTTTTAACAATTTCAAAACTGATGGTTCCTGCTGGTCTTGTGATTGATTTTTCTGCGAATTGCATAATTGTAAAATAAAAAATTAGAGAATATTTTTTCTTTAAAATTTTAAAATTTGTGAAATAATTTCTAAAAAAAGCAATAGCCTTTAAAAATTAAAAAATGATTGAACTTAATTTTAAAAAAAAAATTCTTCAACTTAATTTATTGTTTGTTTAAAAAAGTTGGAATTGATTTTATTTTATTTTTTACAAAAACAAAAGGGCTTGAACAAATAAAAGTTAAATTGCCTAGGTATCTTGTTGGGGTTTAGAGAAATCAAAGCCTACGTAGTTCCTACTTACTTTCTACCAATTTCACCCATTTTACCTTAGTCGCTACTTTCATCACCGGTTGATGTTTCCGTTGAGAACCCATTGTTAAGATCACATAATCTTCATTTCTTTGATATTTTCTTGTGCTCTTAGTTCAGTCTTGCTCAAATCATCCACGCATGACTTCCATGAATCGAGTGTCATACTCGATCGTGTTTCATCAAGTATGTTTACTCATTGACTAAAAGTTTGTTCAACCGCAACAGTGGAGACCAGAGCTGTTAAAACTTGTTTCGCAATTAGTGAAATGGTTGAAAATGTATTTGCGTGACGACTCCACCAATCTAGAATTAGAATTGAAATTTGAAGAAATTAATTGACAATAATTTGGACAAATAATTGGAGATTACACTTTGAAGAAATTATTTTGCAAATATTTTGGACATTGATTTATAAATGAAAATTGGAGAGATTGTAGAGTAGAGAATAATATAGAGCAGAGACAGTAGAGATAATTTTGTGCGAGGGAATTGTAAATGGAAAAGATATTTATAATAAATCCAAAAAATTATTTTCTACAAATACCCTTAAGACTAGCCGTTTATAGTTGTTAGGGGGTAATTTGGGAATTTCACAAAACTATTTGGAAAATAAAAAAAAAAAAGTTGCTTGAACTAGTTGGAACTGCCGGTTCTAGCCATTTGACATAAAATTCAAAATCTGTATGGAACTGCCAGTTTAAATCCACAGTTCCAATCGTCAGTTCTAACCAGCTGGAAAAACTGTCGGTTTCGAACGGTTCTTGGAATCATCGGTTCACAGTTCCAAATGTAGAACCAGAACCGGACCATAAGCCATCGGTTCCAATTCTGGTTCAAACCGATTCTGGTTTCCACCGTTTCCTATTTCAGTTCTCACCAATTCCAAACTGGCAGCTCTGATTACAAAAACTGAAATATGGCCACCGTTTTTAGGTTTCAAAATAAAATAAAATATGTGATTTAATGTTACTTATAATGGGAGGTAGTGAAGGATCTACTGCAAGAGAGGTATCGAGGCACAATTAAATGGAGATAAATAGGGTGAGTCACATTGAATTAAATTAGTAAGAATTAATTTAGGAGAAAATCCAAGTAAATTATTGTTTTTTAGTCTTATGATGAACTTTAAAATTAAAAAAAAAAAAAGAAAGAAAACTCTGCAACAATGTTTTTTGGGTAGAGTCACACTCTTTTGGATAATAGAACATAAAAGTTAAATGCACTTCCCTGGAAAAACATATAAATAGTTTTAATTTTTTTAATAATTAATTATTTATTCGTTCCACAAAATTTATTACTCCTTTTGTTTTTAAATGGAATAAATATCAATTTAGTCCATTAACTTATTTAGCATGATAAAAAAGGTCAGATTTGGTCTTTTGAGCCAATTTAGTCATTGAACTTGTATAAAATGATTAAAAAGAACCTATTTCACTTTTTAAATCAATTTAGCACCTGAACTTATTTAAAATGATTAAAAAATATATTTAAAATTTTGAGTCAATTTAACCTCTAATTCTTCATTATACTTACAATATGAAAATTATTATGTAGACATTTATTAAAACTGTAGTAGGAATCGAACTGACTAATTTGTTAAAAAATTAATTAATTATAAGTTATAGGAAAATGATATATGAAATATATTGTATCTCTCCTTACCTTGATCGATGGTTTTAAGTTTATAATTATGTATTAATTTGAACATTTTAAAATTAACCTCTATTACTAGATTATCGCTTATGAAATGTATGCATTTTTCATATTGAATAAATTAAAATGCAGTTAAATGAATTAATTATAACAAATAAGTTTTTATGGATTATAATTATATCTCATAAGTTAAAAAAGTCTGAATCTGATGTTCTAGTGTGAGGACAAAAGGGGATAAAAAGTCAGCTTTTTGTTAAATTAATAGTTAATTTAATTATGAATTTATAAAAATCAAAACAAATTAAAATGTTAAATTAACCTAAAAAGTGAAATCGGATCTTTGTAATTATTTTATACAAGTTTAAGGGCTAAATTAGCTCAAAAGGTCAACTCTGACCTTTTTGATCCTGCTAAACAAATTCAAGAATGGCTTCTCATCAATAAGAATGGCTTCTATCTCTATTCCTTACCTTTATTCTCCCCATTTCTATTATTTTATAACAAAAAATAATTTACTATATATAACAAGTATTTGGGAATATAGTATTTTCTCAAATGCGAGAATTATTTGAAAATAGGAATATTACTTCAATTAGTTTAAAATTTATCATTTTTTCTTTTAATTCCCCTAATTTTAGAACTTAATGAAATGCTTAATCAATTTGTAGTACACTATTTTAAGAATTTAGGATATGGTTGTTAAAACGATTAGAGGAAGTGATAATCTATTCACATACAAGTGTAACATGATTACAAACTCTTCTAATCCTTGTTTGAAGGAACTTGTATATATCTAAATATAACAGAATAGAATTTGAATAAGTCTTTGTAACAACTACGTTGTTATCTTATCTAATACGTCCCCACAAGATGGTCTACGTCTGTAACACCAATCTTGTTTCTGAAATTACTGAATGCTGTGAAAGATAAGGGCTTTGTTAGCATATCAGCAAGTTGGTCTTTTGCCGAGATATGAGTGACTCGAAGAGTTCCATTTTGCACTTGTTGCCGTACAAAATGATAATCTATGGCAATGTGTTTCATGCGGGAGTGAAAGACTGGGTTTGCTGCAACATAAGTAGCTTCCAAATTATCACAGTAGATCACCGGAGATTTGGGTCTTGGAAACTGCAATTCATCTAATAAATTTCTGACCCATGCCAAATCAGCTGCTGTGGAGGCTACAGATTTATATTCAGCTTCAGTTGAGCTTCTTGCTACAATTTTCTGCTTCTTTGAGCAACTGGGTTCTTTCCTAGAAAAATTATGTAGGCACTAGTAGAGGTCCTATCATCGTGATTTCCCGCCCAATCCGCATCGGAGAATGCATGTAAATCATCATCAGTTTGTCTACAAAGATTCAATCCAAAATCAAATGTACCAACCAAATATCGCAAAAGCCGTTTAAGAGCAGTCCAATGTTTTTCAGTCGGCTTTGATGTGTATTGCGCTAGTTTATTAACAACAAATGCCACATCTGGTCTTGTAAGCAATAGGTATTGTAAACTTCCTATTAGAGCTCGATAGACAGTAGTATCCTGTAAACAAGCAGAATATGAAGAATTGAGGGTCATGGTCGAAGACATCGGTGTAGATGCAGATTTGGCTTCATGCATGTGAGCTTTCTCTAGAAGGTCACGTATATAATTATGTTGTGAGAGAAACAGACCCGTGGCTGTTCTCTTGACCTCAACACCCAGAAAATAGTGAAGGTTCCCCAAATCTTTAATAGACAATGCCTTACCCAATTGATTAATGAATGCTTCAATTCGCATAGCACTACTCCCAGTAATAATTATATCATCAACGTAAACTAGTAAATAAAGAACAGTCCCTTCTCGATGATATATAAATAGGCAAGAATCTGATTTGGATTGCTGAAAACCAGCAGATCAGAAATGACGTTAAAGCAGAGTACCAACACCCTTGGAGCTTGTTTAATCCGTAAGAGACATCCAATTTGCACACAAATTGTCAACTGTGATTTAATAAAACCAGGTGGCTGCTCCATAAACACATCTCAAATTTAATTGCCATGAAGGAAGGCATTAAGACATCCACCTGTCGAAAGAGGCCGAATTTTTACTAAACACAATAGATTAGTAAAGAGCCCGAACTATGGATGTTGCAACCAGGAGAGAAGGTCTGATCAATCAAGTCTGGCTTTGAGTAATCCTCGTGCCCACCAGACTGCTATACAAACTGGAAATTCTTGGAATCATGCTTTATGCGAACAGCCATGCATCTAACAACAGTATTCTTTTTTCCAAAGGAACCAAACTCCAAGTTTTCTGCTTCATGAGGGCTTGAATCTCTTCCATGGCAGAATCGCCACTCGATCCTTTAAAATGCTTGAGCAACAGTTCGGGGAACAAATTGAAAAGTATTAGATTGAAACTTCCACAACGGATGACACAAGTCTATTAAGTGGCTCGAATTGATTTGCTGCGTGTCACCATTGGATGTACATCTGATTGAGATAGAGCCACGGCAAGCGCCCAACATCACTTTGAGTAGGTAATAAAATAGTGAATTATGAATTTCAGTAACCTGAACCAGACTCCGAGATGTTAACTGGTCGTTTGCTGCTGAACTAGCCGAAGGAGAAGCCGAGAATAGGGTTCACATATATTGGTTGCCCACTACTGTCAAAGACTACAGACATTGGAAAATAAAATGTATGGGTGCCAAGTATCTAAATGTAGAAAAAATCAAGGTAGTCTAAAGCTTGGCAGAGAATTAACGGAAAGTCAGATTCATCAGTCACATGAACGAGAAAAGATAGAGGTTGGATGAATAGGACAAACAATTGTAAGGCCTTGATAGCGAAACACCAATAAAAACAATAAAAACACAAGGAAGAGAACGTTTTTCCAGTTTATGTTTATTAAATGGACGAATCCAAGGATAACATAAACACCCAAAAACCTTTAATTTAGCATAATTGGGTTCTTTGCCATGAAGACAATAGAAAGGTGATTTATTGTCCAAAATAGAGGTTGACATTCTATTGATTAAATATACGGCTGTCTGAAAAGCATATGTCCAAAAAGATAGGGGTAGATTGGCTTGATGAAGTAATGTGAGCCCGGTTTCAACAATGTGTCGATGTCGACGCTCAGCTATGGCGTTATGTTCTGGTGTGTAGGGTGGAAAGAAAAGAAATCCCTTTTTCTGCAAAGTAAGCTTTCAAGGTGTATAAATCCCTCCATTCCGAATAGATTGGTTTAATTTCCTATGAAGTAGTTTGTCAACAAGAATCTAAATACCGAAAAAATGGAAGAACACGTCAATTTCTTTCAAAGGAACAACCTACTATAAAATTGGTAAAATGACGACAAAAATATATACAACCGAAATTCATACAATAAGACAGTGACCGGTGATGGCTCCCCAAAACGTCAACTAAAATAACTCCCATGGACCCAGAGCGGTCATACCGTGACTCAAAAAATTGGAGACTTGGTCATTTGTTGCACTACACGAACACAAAAGAAATACAACTGGTGAAACTGATAAATCAAATGACTCAAAATAAGCGCAAGATAGGTGTGAAGGGTGCCTAGACGATGCCATAGGGGCTGTGAAGAAGCAACAATATGATTAATGTTCAAAGAAGAACCTCTTGACAGATTGGGCGGCCATTCATAAATGCCATTAGTGGGCTTCCCTTCCGCTTGCAACGCCCCCGTGCTCAAATCCTTCACAGTAAACATAAAGGGATTAAATGTCACCTCAACATTATTATCAGTGCACAATTTATAAACAGAAATAAGATTCTTGTCAAGAGCAGGAACACCTAAAACATTCTTTAAACTCAAAGGCTTGGCGGCAGAATTTAAGGTAACAGTCCCTGTATGAGAAATTGGATAGGATTTACCATCACCAAGGAAAACATTATCACTCTAAATCTGAATGAAATAGCTAGATTCTTAAAATCTTCTACACATCTGATTTGCACCTGAAATCGACAACACCAACGAGGATCATTGTCTCCGATGGCTAGTAACACAATTAACTGAGCTTGAGTCTTTGAACAGCGGCAGGGAGTTTTCATTAAACACCAGGGAGCAATTTCTGAGTTTAAAAACATTGTTTGGTGACATGCCAGGGACATTTAACCCTGTTTTTGTAGGTCGAGGAAGTAGGAGTACCTGAAAAATTTCCAGAATTAACAAAAGCGGAAGATTGAGGAGCAGCAGTTGACGATCCAGATTTGTTTTTTGCAGTATAGTTCACTGTTGTGGGAGTAACAACCAAATTCGACTCACGATTCAATTGACTCTCAAAGTTAGTCAATTTATCATGAAGATCGTCAAAAGAAATCTCAGAGTCACGTGCTCGAATGGCAGCCGAAACCTCCTTATATTCAGCAGGTAGACCATGAAGAACATGAAGAACAGTTTCATTCATCGTAATAACAACACCAGCAGCAACAAGTGTAGTGGTGATCGATTTAATTTTCTGGAGAAACTCAGTAACTGATGAGATCCCTTTCTTAGCTGTAAATAGAGACTCTCTCAAGCTCATAATGTGAGCTTGAGATGGCTTAGCATAGGTTTTCTCTAGAGTAACCCAAACATCGTGAGAAGTTTTCTCACCAACAACATAAGAGACAACATCGGAGAAAGAGAAGCGATCATAGCTCTTCGAAGGAGCTGATCTTGACGAAACAGATAGGAACTGGTTGTCAGATTACTAGCAATAGGGTTCTCAACAAACTTAAGAAAATCATAACCAACCAATAAAGAGTATCACTGAGTATGCCTCGATTGGTAGTTTGTGGCAGTCAGTTTAAGAGGAGCTTGAGCGGAGGCATTAATGGAAACTAATTGAGTTTCAGAGGGGTTTAGGGTTGGCATTTGAAGAGGGGAACTGGTTCTCCAGAGGATTAGTCCATGGAAAAGGAATAGAAGAATCACAGATAGAAATAAAAAAAAAAAATGCTATTTCGCAAAAAGGCCTGATACCATAAAACGATTAGAGGAGTGATAATCCATTCACAATAACAAGTGTAATGTAAAATCAATATGACGACTCTTCTCTCCTGTTTCAAGGAACGAATATCGTTAAATATATACAGAATAGAATTTTGAATAGAAGCTTTGTAACAAACTACCGTTTGTGTAAATGCTTATCTACAGTATTTTGTTACGTAAAGGTACAGAAAAAAAAAAAAAAGGAAAAAAGAGCACAATAGCCTCATTCCCATTCAATAATTAATAGTGAAATGACCTAAGGCAACAACTATAGAATAGGACATTGAGTTCTATATATGCTCCAATGGCATTAAGCAGTAGCCACTCCGTTCCCTAACCCATATTATTGGTCACCAGCTGAATGCAAAGTGAAAAAAATGATTTCCCTTGTTTAAACCAAAGGTCCATAAAACTTGTTATTGCTTTGGAACTGTAATTGACTGAACCAGTGTTAAATTGTGCCTTCGCCAATGGTTCCTGAGACTGAAATCAAGAAACTCACTCGGGTAATCCAATATGACCTGTCAAGAGTTCTTTCATTTGATTTACTTCAACTGTGAGGAGAAAAAAATGCATAAAACAAAAAGTACACAAATTTCAACAAACAATGACGATTAATATAAAATATATATATTAATATATAATATAAATATATATATATTTGTGTGTGTGTGTGTGTGTGTGTGGAGATCCCTAGGGATCCAAGTGCAGGGAAATTGCATATGTATCAAAAGGAGTCCATAGACAAGTTACTATTACATTTTGGCATGAAGAACCAGAAGCCAGTGAGAACCTCGCTTTCGAAATAATCTTCAGAATTGTCCCCACAGAATGAGAATGAGAATATGTTTGTTATGTTTATGTAGGGGCAATGAAAGCTTCGGGCACTAACAATGAGCTTCTTGCTCAATGTTACAAGGGACATTA
This sequence comes from Jatropha curcas, assembly GCF_014843425.1. The sequence continues at coordinate 744,713 of NW_023591786.1, forward strand.
ACTGGTAAGGTGTTGACATGGTTATCTACCTAGAAGATAACCACAAGAATCGGGTATGAAATTTTGAAATGAATTCAACAAGCAACGCATGTTATAAAATTGAAGTGGACATAATTAGGCGTGATTTGGAGACTACCAAGTAGCTTTTAAAGAGTCACCCTCCACATTGATTACAAAGTGAGTATCAAAGCTGCTCAGAAAATCGTTTTATTAATGAACAAGAACAAATAAACATCGTTGTCAAGTATTTGCTCCCGGTTTACAACAAACATATGAGGACAATGCTTGTTTGATTTTCAAGCCCTTACCAAAACAGACAAAAATCAAAGATTTGTATTCAAAATGGGCAAATGAAAAATGACTTTAGGTTCAAGATGCATAAAGAGATGCGTAAACTTCAACAACTGTTGAGCCAATACCCCCTCACCCACTAATCATAAAAGTGATTCACAATTTTATTCAAATGCCGTGACTTGAGCTTGCCGCTATCAATCAAAAAGTTCTCAAAAATGCAATTGTTGTAAAAACATTTTGTTTCAGACAGAAAAAAACAAAAAATAAAAAGTTCAAGGACAAAATGATATATTTACACCTTAAATAAAAGGAGAAGAACTGACATTTTCCAACTTGCCTTCAGCTTTTGATCCATGCTTTTTAGACCACGCGGAAGACCCATTTCTGTTCATACTGAAAACGAATAGACTCAATTCCACATTTCACAAACTGTTAGTTGTATCTGTTTCATCGGCTGTAAATTTTCCTCCCATGGATCTCCAAAATTAAAAAAATGGCCCCCCAATAACCGGGCCCCCAAGAATAGATTGGCAATATTGGTTTTACATGTACCCCTATTGAATGGAAGGTAGCGTCAGCGTTCCGATGGAGTCCATAATCGTGCCCAATGAGAGATGGTGTTGAGAAAGGAATTCCTCTTGTACTGACCAAAAGGTCCATATGTCTTTCGATTGCTTTGAATGTAAGCGAGCAATATAAAAAGACAATATCATCTGGAATCATAATGTCCTGAATTGAAACCCAACGATTTCCGAGGATAGTCAAGTTTGACCCTGTTCAAAACCATATATATAACAAAACTCTCATGACAATAAAGGTTAAGAACTTATTTTACAGGCTATGATCAATTAATAAGCTTTTCGGGCCAGAAGGTGTAATTAATGTGTGTGCTTATTCACACATCATATATAATTCCATGCTTATTGTCTAAAAAACTACAAACAAATTGTCAATGTATTTGTTAGAACTGAATATTATGAAACATAGTTGTGTTTCATTGATTGGTCAGGAAGACAGGCATAAGAGAGATATATAAAGGAGATGACTTAATCCAATAGGAAATCGTATTCTAGAATAGGAATATTTAAGGAGTGGAGAGCAAGTAAGAGCAAGTAATGGAAGAGTATATATCTCAGATTACATATGGAAAATAATCATAACAGGAGAAATATATTCAAAAATATATTCCTTAACACCCCACCTTCAGGCCGAAGATGGGAAAGGACCAATTGAAAGCTCGTCGCAATGAATTTCAAACAACTGCTGCTCAAGCAGTTTAGAAATTTCAGCTATTTAATTATCACCAGAAAAATGCCAAACTTGAGAACATTGAAGTTGAACATGTCCACAGACAAAATGGTAACCAAGCTCAAAGCTTTTGGTGCAAGCATGGAAAACTGGAAACTGGCTTGGAAGACAAGTAAATAGCACCCATATTATCACACCATCGAGTGGCTGAGATAGATAAAAGAAAACCAAGCTCAGTAAGGAGACTGAAGCCACATAATTAGCAATTGATTTGTATTCACTCTCCGTCGGTGATAGTATGATGGTGGGCTGCTTCTTAGATTGCCAAGAAATAAGATTTCAACCGATAAAAGTAGCATAGCCATTAGTGGATCAACGATCATCAGTACATCCACCCCAATCACTCTCAGAAAAGACATGTAAAGAATAATCCATGCTTGGAAAAGAACAAACCATAACACATGATACCATAAAGTTAATGCAAGAGGTGTTTAATATCATTCCAATGTTCATCCACAGGAGAGTGCATAGATTAAGACAACTCATTAACGGAAAAGGCTACATTAGGCTAGGTCAATGTAACATACTGAAGGGAGCTAAGAATCTGTCCACATTGCTGCAGTTTGTCATAAAGCAGCAGCCGTTGTCTTACAAAATTCAAACTAGTTACTATGGGATGCAGAACACAGTTTTGATGCATTCAAATGCAACTAAAGCAGATCTCAGATATAACTGCTGATGCAGAACCCTGAGAAAAGCGTCTTGACACACCAAATTAGATTTGATATAAAAACCCTAAATCCCAATTTAGGAACCCTAATCTCCGAATTAGGGATTTCTTATTGGATAGAATTGCGAATGTTGACCCAATACTCAACTAGAAGTATGAACTAAAGATATCAAGGTGAAAAGATAAACGCCACAAAGATTAATCGTCTTTGATAAGTTCAAAAACAAATTCAATGAAAAATCAAAGAGAATCTGCCTCTCTTGAAATAAAACGTGTAAAAAGCTAAGAAACCCTAAAAATTAAATAACATAAAGCCCAATTTAAATAGACCCAATCAAGCTAATTAAAATATAAAACTAATTAAAAGACTCAAGACTCACATGTTTGGATCCTGTTAATTAGCCTTGCATCTTCTTTTATGTCTATCTCTTCAAGATCACCATAAGCTCGTTGTTTTTTCTATTATTCGACACGCATCGACTGCGCTGAGTAAGAATTAAACCATTTATGAGTTTGATGCATTTCAATCCCTGGAAAGTATTGTGATGACCCAAGGTCATGAACTGGGAAAGCACACTAAGGATCTAGGAGAAACCAACCAAATTTTGCAATATCTAAACTTGCAAAGAATATCATCAACATAAACGAAAATGTAAACCAAAATCTATAAAAGAAGGTAGAAAGGTGCCGAAACGAAGCTTTAGATGCTTGTTTGAGACTATATAAAGATTTACTTAACATATTAACATAATTTGGATGATTAGAATTGAGAATTCCTTCCAATTGTTTCAGAAAAATTTTGTTGTCCAGAGAACCATACGTAAAAGATTTAGAAATATCAAACTAGCGCAATTGCCAATTATTCTTAGTGGCCAAGGCAAGAACAATGTAAATTGTGGTCATCGTCATTACAAAAGTGAGGGTTTTATCATAATAAACACTCGACTTGTTGAGCAAAACCCTTTGCAACTAATTGAGCTTTGTAGCACTAATTGGAACCATCAAGCATTCCTTTTAATGTAAAAGACCTATTTGTTATCAGTTATCAGTTACATCTTGTTAATTGGCCTTGAAACCAGCTTCCATGTCTATGGTTAGCAACAATGCATCATATTCAACTTGCATTGCTCTTTTCCACCTAGATAGGAGAAGCTTGTTTCGGGGTAGTTGAGCTCAAATCTTCAATTAGACGAGATAGAGCATGAGCCTCACATTAGGTAAAAATAGATAGGTGAAACTGCAGATGGTGTATGCAAGAAGGTAATTTAGGGGTTGTATGAGAAAATGGAGGTCTAGAGTACTTTGTAAAGTCAACAACAAGATTGACAGGAGAAGGCAAATTGGCGGAGGTCGATGAGGGAGTAGTTAGTCCAACAATAGTGGGAAGGGAAGAGGATATATCTAAAGTGTTCAGCATGCAAATGTGCAAGGAGTGTATGCTAAATATGCAGACAAGTGTAGTGGATGATGGCGAAAGGGTAGAAGATGGCTTGACCAACACTAGGCATGGAAAATCCTTTTCATGAAACTTGACATGCCGTGCAAGATAAGCACCGTTAGTTTCCACATCTAAAGATCGGGTCCGTAAGAAAATAATAGTAATTGAATAAAATAAATTGATATTATATATTTGAGTTGAAAGTTTAATGCCTTTTATATAAAGGTAGAAAGACTCTTGATTACAGTTAAAATTAGAGTCATTGTTGGATATGTATTTAGAATACTATTTGAATATGTTTTTTTGAAGGACAGGACCAAGTAAACATGAGTAGGACGAAAGTGAAACTTATGAGTATTATAAGGGTGAAGTAAAGGATACACCACCCCCAAAAGGTTACCCCCAAAAGGTTTAATTTCTAAAAAGGATGGAAATTTTCCAAACAACAGAAAATATGGAGATCTTTATATGAGATATGATATAGCAAATTATTAACAAGACACTAATTTCAAAGGCATAACTCCAAAACACTAAACGTAACTGAGCATGAGCAAGTAAAGTTAAACTTTTATAAAAATGCCGAATTTTCATTCAACAACTCCATTTTTCCCAAGAGTATAAAGGCATGCAATGCAATTTACAAATCAAATAGATTGAAAATACTTGTTCAATTTTTGATACTCATCTCCCCCAATCTGAATGGAAGCCTTAAGATTATATTGCCTTTTAACAAGGTTCCTAGAAAATTCAAGAAAATAGAATTCACTTCACTATTATTTTTTGGAAAGAAACCTATGTAAATCGAGTGAAATAATCAATAAACAAAATCATATAATGAAAACCTAAATTACAATAAACAAAATCATATAATGAAAGCCTAAATTAGATAAAATAGTACAAGACCCCAAACATCTAAATGAATAATATCAAAAGGAACAATGCTCTTATATTCAATAGACACGAGGAATCCCAAGTTAACTTTCCTAAAGAATAAGGAGAACATGGAAGTAAATTTGAAGAAGAAGACAATAAATTGAACTCTTTAAGAACATGAGAAAGAACACAGGTACTGGGATGGCCTAATCGAACATGTTAATTGTCTATCATAGGAACTGGTGAAAGCTTGTTTGGTAGATGAAGGGGCAACATAAACTCCATCAGTTTGGCCCTTGATAAAAAAATCCTTGGTGACCTAATTCATAAAAAAAGCGAGTAGGCGAAAATTCAAAATACACAGAATTATCAAAGGAGAACTTTTGAACAGATAAAAGGCTTTAAGTTATGAAGAGAACATGAAGAATATTATCGAGTGCCAAAGAACCATTTAAAGAAGTAATAGAGGCATTACCAATATGAGCTACGTGCAACTTTTGTCCATTGCCGCATTACCAATATGAGCTACGTGCAACTTTTGTCCATTGCCAACATGGAGTTGATCTTACCTTGCTTTGGAGTGGTGCACACATGGCTAAGAGATCTGGTGCACATGGAAGTTAGTAGCAGTATATGGAAACCTTGGAGTAGCAGGCACATAATGATATAGAGTAAAATTAGAGGGATAGTCGCATAAGAAGCATTACAAAGTAAAGCTATAAATTTGCTTGAAGCGTGTAGGTAGGACGAAGGGAGTACTGTCAAGGGCATGTAACAGTCATATGGTTTCACCAACCACAGATCTAGCATTGGCTACACGGTTAAAATTAGGAGCATCTTGTGATGAGGGACTAGAGCCAAAAGAAGGACAATGAGGAGTTGTTTGCCTAAGCATGCCAAAGGCATGAATTGAGGCGCACAAGGAGCTACTGTCACTGTATTGGCCATGAGAGGTTCAAGCAAGCTTTTAATCTATATTTCATGTGCAACTATGGACCATCTAGCTCATGAAAGGAAACTGGGTCAAATTGCAAATTTAAGATGGTAATAATATTATGAAATTTAGTCCCAATATTTCAATAAATTAAGCATAAAATTCAGCAGGAGATAAAGGTCAACCAACAACACCCAAGTCATCGCGAGTACCTTAGAACGCCGCAAATATTAATAGGCTGTAAGATCATTTTTCTTTAATTCATGAAGAAAAATATGGATTTCAAGTTTATGATTTTGAGAAACAGATCCAAAAGCATTTGCTGAGGCTTGCCAAATTTCAGATGCGGAAAAGAGATCAATAACATTAAAAAAGATTTCCTCAGTTACAGAAGTTAATAACCAAGCATCAAGCATCTCATCTTTCTTAAACCATGTCTCATAGGCAGGATTAGGAATGTACTGAGTGACATCCATATTATAGGAATGATTTGTTGTCGAGGGAATCATTGAACCATCAATATAACCATGCGTTTTGATAATCGAGCAATGGAATAAATTACATCTTCCATGCTATATAGTTGTTGGTATTTAGTTTTATAGAAAAGGAATGATTGGCCTGCACAAAGGATGTTGAAGAAGGAAAAGATACATAAATAAGATTGATGGAAGTTTGACTTGTAGTCTGAAAAAAAAAATTCATGGCTTCGATATCAAGTTAAAAATAAATATGATGAAAGAAAATTTTGTTTTCTTGATTGATCAAGAGGACATTATATATGTATCTAAGTGTGTGTGTGTATATGCATGTATGTTGGGGACTACTAATACAATAGGAAATAGAATTTAGAATAGGAATATTTAAGGAGTCGAGAGCAAGTAATGGGAGAATATGTATCTACTTGGAGCAAATGAATGCAACATGTCTACAAGTTACATATGGAAATTCCTAAATATATTCCTTAAACAATATTAACAATTACACTAAAACTCTTTATATATTTCAACATAAAAAATTTGTATTGTATTTGTTGGTGACTCCTATTTCTAGCATCACTTCCTTTGCTGTACTTTAGTTTCACTTTAGAAAATTTTTTGGTAGATTAAATTAGTAGTCAACGTAACTTAACTTTACAGTTAATTTTGTAAGATCACATAACTTTAACTTGTCTTTTTTTCTTTTTGAAACTATGATTTTTATTTCAATAGGACATCACTCACCAGAATCTGATCAGTAGAAGTACTAATATGGTACTAAAAAAATATTTCATTTAAAAAATCATATCTTGTCGTAATACATTAATTTGGTGTCTACTTATTAATTTCTTAACAAATAATGTTGTTTTCATGAAATAAGTTTCAAAAAGAAAAAAGGAAAAAAAAAACACTCTTATATGCCTTTTAAGAAAAACAAAAAATAACGCCATTTACATTAAAAGGTTACAAAAGAAAAGAAAAAAAGTTAAAAAAAGAAAAAAAAATGTATTTTGTAACATTTTCGTTTTCTTTTCTTACATTCCTTCGTAATCACTTCGTATCATGATTTTTTTTTTGATAATATATAATTTTTAGTATCATATTACCATCCAACTACAGGATTCCGCCATGAACTCCTAATAAATAAAATTAAATTAAAGTTGAATAATAAAAATGACAAATTGAAAATGTGACAAATTGAAAGTGTGTGACCTTAATGAAACTAAGTGCAAAATTAGGTGACTGATTGGTATAATTTACTCGAATTAAAAATTACCATTTCATTAGTAGTTTTATAGAAAGCTAGGCAAGTGTTAATCATTTTTTATACTTCACCCTTGTTACTAGTTATCTCTATTTAATTACTTCAATTTTCTCTTTCTTATCACATTTCTGTCTTCCTTATCACCCTTTATCTCTTTTATACAAATTTAGTAAAACTTTAATAAAATTTCTTTTGTAGAATTGAAATTGTTTAATAATCATCTTAATTCTTGCAAGTATTTAATTTTTTTTTTTTTTTTTTTTTTTTGCTAATTTCATAGTAAATCAACATGCAACCTGCTATAGTGGAAAAATAACAAAAACAAATGTAATAGACCTAAGATAAAAAAATAAAATAAAATTTTGAGTAATAAATTAGCATATTTATTTCCTAAAAAGAAAAGAACAAATGAAGTCATAATGGACTTACCATGTATTTATTGCCTCCAATGCTATAACCACACCTTTTACACCATATAGAGCGCCCATGCTTATCATACTCAACTTGTAATGACTCAACTATAGATCCAACCCCTACTATCAATTGCCTTATTGTTGTGTGAAATCCATCATCCCATACATGTATTTTGTGTGAAAATCCATCAATCCATAGCATCTGGCCATCTTGTCCTCATGCAGCATGGTTTACATAGTTTCAAACTTGATCATGACCATAGGGAATTGGCTTCAATACAGCTCCAATTGGCAGTGTAGATAATCCACTGCATGTTACCATGAAATCCAATGTAATTTTATACCATAATTGAATATTGGGTGATGATATATGTAACTTGTTTCCACTTCCAGTACCAAAATGGTCACCAAATGGTCCATATATCTTTTTATTGCTCTGGAATGTGAGTGATTCAATTATGGTAGAACTAGAGTTTGCACTACTATAAGAGCCCGATATTGAAATGAGAAACTCATTTGGGATGTCAAGCTTAATCTGCATAAGAGGAAGAGTATTAAGATGGGCATGAAAAATCACCTTACAAAATAAAATAGGAATAAAGGCCAATTTAGCCCTTAAATTTGTTTAGAAGAATAAAAAAGGTCATATTTGATCTTCTAGGCCAATTTAGCCCTAAACTTATTGAAAATCATTACAAAGGTTAGATTTGACTTTTTAGGCAAATTTAGCTTTTAAACTTGTTGTATAACTTTAATTTATTCGACAACCACCACCAAACCTTAGGCCCAAACTAGTTGGGATAGACTATATAAATCCTTTATTTTAAATATTCACTCCGATCATGTCAAAAATAATACAAAGAAAATATTGGTCGAAAAAAAAAATTTTAAAATACTTTTTGTAAAGGATTTTGAACAGGAATTTTAGAATCATTTAATATATTAATAAATAGAACAAAGCATGAATTAGGCAACAATTAACTAGGGTTTGCTAGATGTATCTTTCGCCTCCATTATATTTTATTTGTAGCTATATCCTCACTAATATCGAAAGACCATAGATTTTTAGCGACAATTTCCCTCAAAGCAAGTTTTAGGTCGACCTCTTCTCTTTTTAGTACCCTCAACTACTAAAGTATCACATTTGAGAATTGGGGCATGTGATGGTTACTAGGTCTCACTACTAAAGGTATCAACGATTTGAGAATGGGCATGTGATGGTTCAGCATAAATAACATGAACATATCTTCAGGCGTAATTTTTCTTATTTTAATCTCCAAATTCTACCTACTTGACACAGCACATGTTCGTGTCTAAATGTGATCAATTTTAGTATCTCATCCAAACTTTATGTGCATACATTCATTTTCTGAATTAGTTGCAACTTGTCCAAATTCTACCTACTTGCAGCCTTTTGTCTAATGTGATCAATTTTAATCTCATCCAACTTTATGTGCCAATACATTCATCTGAATTAGTTGCACTTGAGCACTAGCATACCATCTAATCTAACCTCACTTTCCTACTTTTCTTAAACTAAACTCGTAGTATATGTATTCCCTCTTACTTCTACTTAGCTTAAAACCCTTATCCTTAAGAGTTCTCCATAGTTCCCCCTTTTGTTTCACTCTCTCACTAGTTTCATTGATTAGGACAATATCATCTGCACATAGCATTTACTAAGAAACATCCTCTTGTATATTACTCATTAGCTCATCCATTACGAGGGCAAATAAGTATGGGCTCAAAATAGATCCTTGATGAAGCCCAACTATTATGGGGAACTCCTTTGCTCCAACTTTTCTGACACTGGTGACTGCATTTTCATACATATTTCCAATGGTTTTATATACTTGGTATGAACTTTCTTCTCTAATACCCAATAAAGTACTTCCGTCGACACTCTGTCATAAGCTTTCTCTAGGTTAATGAATACCATGTGCAGATCCTTCTTCTTTTCCCAATACATTTCCATCACTCTTCTTAGTAGAAAAATATCCTATGTTGTGGATTTACCAGGCATAAATCAAAATTGTTTCTTTGATACATTAGTAATGTCCCTCAATCTATGCTTTATTACTCTTTCCCAAAGTTCATTATATGACTCGTAAGTTTAATGCCACAGTAGTTATAAAGCTTTACTGTCCCTATTTTTCTTATATATCAGTATCAAAGTGTTATTTCTCCACTCATTCAACATCTTTCTGCCTCTAAGCATGGCTTTGAATAACTTTGTTAACCAAGCCACTCTAACTTCCCTAAGACTCTTCTAGATGTAGAAATACTATTTAGACCGCGTATTTTTCAAACATTTGTATGTTTCAAAGCCTTCTTGACCTTATTATGCGTAATTCTACGAGGTACCTAATGTTTCTGTCAGTACATAAAGGTCCGTAAAAGTACTCGTGGCTTTTGTTGAATGAATGGTCGAAATAGCACCTCCACCACTCTTTCATCTCTTTATCTCCTGTTAGCCCCCGACGGGAATCATCTTTAATGCACTTAACTTGGCTCAAGCCTTTACCCTTTTCTCGCTCAATCTTGTGAGCTTGTACATATCTTTCTCCCCCTCTTGTTCCTAGCTTTTGACACAAGTCTGCAAATGCTTTACCCCTAGCTTTGCTGACTATTTTTTTAGCTTCTTTTTTGCTCATTTTTCTTCAAAGGCCTCCTCATTGGGAGCTTTCACTACTACTCTCGTTTTGCTTTGATTACTGTTCACACCTCTTCACTCCACCATCAAGAATCTTGCAGTCGGGGCCCTAATCCTTTACACACACCAAGCACTTCACTTGCCACTTTCATCATGCAACCTGCCATTTCTTTCCATAGGTCCTCCACATTAGCTTCTAAGTTTCATACATTCTCCTTCAATAGCTTGTCTTAAAAACAATTTGTTTTTTCAGTGTCCACCACTTGATTCTTCGTTCTCTTCAACACTTCTCGTTTTTCATATTACTCTTTCTCTTTACATCTCATATAACTATTCCACGTTAAGCTGTTAAGGTTTCTTCTGGTCTAATTTTGCAATCTTTACACATAACCTTGTCCTTGGAGTAAGTACAAAGTATATTTGGCTCTAGTTATCCCCACTCTTTAAGGTGATCAAGTGTGACTCTCTCATATGCAATAAAAAGATTTCATATGCAATAACCAGTAATAAAGGTCAATTTTAAAATGTTCAAATTAATACATATTTATGAGGGATATGATGTACTTCATGTATCATTTTCCTCTATTTTATATCATTTTCACTCAAAATTATCAATCAAGGTAAAAAGGGATATAATATACTACTTGTATTAGTTTTCTCTGTTCTATATTTAATTAATTTTTTTAATAAATTAAATAGCCCGATGCCAACTATAGTTTTAATAAACATTTATAAATGATTCTCACACTGTAAGTACAAAATCAGGGGCTAAATTAACCCAAACTATTAAATGTGATCTTTTTATCATTTTATTGAAAGGGTCAAATTTAAACTTTTTAATCCCACTAAACAAGTTCATGGACAAATTGGCTTTATTGCATCAATATATGTGTGCGTGACTTACAGTCACACCTATTTCCCTAACCCTCTAGACCTAATATCTGATTTAAATTAGCATAATTGCTTAGAAAAACTACATGTTAATTTCAAAAACTATTAAATTAACTAATTTTATCCTTCAAAGTTTTTTTTCTCTTAAAAACTTAATATTTTGGACCACACCTATAGACTATCAGTTTATCTCCTTTGTTTATTTATTTTAAAAAGGGAGGATCAGTTCACTCTTAACACAAGTCATTTCATGTTCATACAATAATTCATAAAGCCATAATATTTATTTCCCATACTAAAAATTAAATAACAATTTACATCTCTGTTAAATGAATAAATTCGAACGAAAATAGTAAACTAATAAACTGAACATTTAGTTCAGAAACTAATTTAAACCATAATCCAATACGCCAGCATTCATATCAAAAGTATGTTCAACATTATTACTTTATATATAAGTAATGTTCAACATTATTACTTTATATATATTATATAAATATATTATATATATATATTATTATATATATATATTATATAACCATATCCATATTAAAACAGCATACGCAATGACATAAAACCCCATTTAATTCATGTTCAATAAACTGGTTTAATATCGATATATTAAGGACAACTTTCAACTACGATACATTGCACCCTGATATATATATATAATTATATATATATATATATATATATATATAATATATATTAATTATATATATATATTAATATATAAACAAGTACACTTTAGCTTGGTAAAATCACACTTCTTCTCTTTTCTTTTTACTTATTAGTCCTTAATCTATTTGTCATTTAAACAACCCAAGTAAAACATCAATTTGATCTTTCCATCCAAAACAGAGACACCAAACTGTTACGGAAATCATAAAAGGAGGACCAAAGTATTAATGGCATTAAAAAATAGGGATGTTGACGTGCATATAGACTATTTAGGAGAAAATCATTCTTGCCTCATTTGTTTTTTCCTATTTAAAATTAGATTAGTTTTTCCTAATTAGAGTTTGATGATCGTGTATAAATAGGATGTATTAATCACATTTATTAATCACATTGAAAATACAAATACAGAAAACAATATTTTCCAATCTGTTCCTAAACTCCGCTTGGTGTCCAGAGCAGGACCGAAAAAATTGTGTAAACAGAGCTCTCAAGCGCAGGGATTGATAATTAACCTATCAGGGGTTTTTTTCAGGGTGGAAGTAGAAAGTAATTACTCATCGCACCCCTGGAAGGAAGACCAGCTGCCAGGGTGGAGTAGAAGTACATTGCCACCCCAGGAAGGAAGACCAGCTGCTGGCAACCCATTCCCTAAAGTCCAATGACCGTCCAAGAAACTCTAATTTTACTCGGATAATTAAGGTCCTAAACTCTTTCCCTCTTTCTCTTAGTCGCATATCAGCTGCCCTTCTAATAGATGTTCTTAATCTTACCCGAAAGTAAATAGTTAGCCAATACCCATTCTAAAAAGGGAGAAATTAGCACTACTTTATGGGTTCATGTGCCAATTATAGATTCAGCATCTCTACCACGCGTCGAAGCGAGTCACTTTCCGGCAGCCTATCTCAACCGGGCTTACTCCGGCAGACTCGTCCTGCTCCGGCGACTTCATCCCAGCCTTATTCATGACTTGTTTCTCTGCGCATCTATGTCTTGGTATTTATTCGTGCTACTGTCTCTCTGCCAACAACTAGTTTTTCTTTCAACAATTATTCAATCATGGTTGATGGGACTAAACTTGTTGAAAAAATTGAAATATTGAAACAAAGTTGGGTGCTTCTTTGGACAATCCTTCTTTTCAAATTAGTCCAGTTAGGCTTAATTAGTCCAGTTAGGCTTGATGGTACTAATTACCTTGCTTGGTCAAGGTCATGTTTGTTATTTATTAAAGCTTGGGGACTACAGGGATACGTTACTAGAACTAAAGCAAAGCCTGAAATAACTAGTCCAACCTATGACAAGTGGGATTCTAAAAATTCCTTGGTGATATCTTAGCTTATTAATTCCGTGCAACCTTAGATCTCTAGTGGCTATTGGATGTTGGACGCTGCAGCAAAAATCTAGCCAACTGTTTCCCAAACTTATTCTCAACATGGGAATGACTCACAAGTGTATGAAGTTCGGAATAAAGTTCAAGGAACAAAGCAAGGTGAGATGACCATTAATCAATATTATGCTGAATGACTCGTTTGTGGCAGAAACTTGATTACTATAAGGATTACCATCCCAAATATGAGGCTGATGTGGTAGGATATCAAAGGAAAGTTGAAAAGGGATGCATATATGAGTTTCTTACAGGTTTGAATACTGAATATGATATACTGAATATGATCCAATACATGATTCGAAATTCCTAAAGGAAGATCTTATGCAAATTCACTGCAGTAGACCATTTCTTATGTTCAATTAGGAAGAAAGCTGGAGAATGTGTCCATGAATAACTACTACTTGCATTGAAAAAATCCTACTTCTTGCTTCTCAACCTTTAAACTATCCCCAAATCTCAATCCAATAAGACCATTTAAGTATGTGATTATTGTGAAAGCTTGAGAACAATCAAGGAATCAATCGTTGAAATTGGGCCGGTCGAGGGGGGTCTAGCCAATATGATTTGAGTTAATGTCGCGCCTCAGAATTATATTCAGGGTATACGATAGTCAGTATGAGTTAAAATACAAGCTTTTAATTGAAGTAGTATTAAACAAAATAGTTCAAGACTACATACCTTGCTTAAACTGCACATCAAACCATGTTCTACACCAAAGTCTACCGGTTGGCACACATAGGGTCAAAGTTAAGTAGTGGGATGCATAGTATTACAGCGAATTATACTAAGCATCATCTGTTATGTTTGATAGAGTATTCTATTTCACCTCAGCCATAAAAGTACAATCATTATAGCCTGGTAATAATTCTCAAAATACTCTTATTCGATTCAAAAGTAGACAGTGTTCGATCCGAAAGAAACAGCCTCTGTAGCTCTTTCTGCAATGGTTGGTGCAAAATTCTTTATCAAAGATACCAACGGGCCCGCTTGCTTGACTACTGAGAAGTAAACAAGCAGCTATTTGGTGGTGAGCACGTCAAGTGCAGAAGACGAAGTATGCCATAAGGAGTTTGCAGAATTGTTTATGGCAGGAGAGAATAATGGCAAAGAATTGTGAATGTTGGAAGGAGAAGATCAGCTGCTGTTTTGTGAATAACAAGGGCTGCCTCCGCAACTTAGTAATTTCCTAGCACTATATCAAGTCAAGCATGATACGAGCGATTAAGCATTAAACCCGCCCAGAAAGTAATTTATTAAGCACAATAGAAGGATATGAAAGACAAATTATCAATAAAAAGAAATGTTCATGCATCGTGTTTTTGATAGCGTTATCAGCTGCTGTGTTATGCTCATAAATATAAACAATTTATTCCTGAGCTCGTTAGGCTGAAGAGGCTTAATAAGCTGTTAATAATTCCATAAAAGTGGTTTTGCCAGAGTTGGCACATGTGCATTATGGCATACTAAACCACTATGGAGGGGGGGGGGAGGAGTGTTGACATTGGTTATATTGACTATTTAAGGAGTGAAGTCATTCTTGCTCATAGTTTGTTTGTATCTCAGTATTTAGAATTGTATTAGTTTTTCCTATTTAGTAGTTTGATAATTGACGTGTATATAGGAGGGGGGGGGGGGGGGGGAGTGTTGACTTGTATATTGACTATTTAGGAGAAAATCATTCTTGCTTATTTGTTTTATCCTATTTAGAATTAGATTAGTTTTTCCTATTTAGAGTTTGATAATTGTGTATAAATAGGATTTATGAATCACATTGAAAACACAAGAAATATAGAAACAATATTTTCCCAAATCTGTTCTTCAACTCAACTAGGGACCTTATTTTTAGTTGGACTATAATTCAGAGACCAATTTCTTTGTCAATTGCCAATTAAAAGAGGCTATTTTGGACGGAAGAACTAACATGTTAATGAAACCATAAGTTAGGGATTTCAAAGTTATTTTTTGAAAATAGAGGTCCTCATGTGTTAATCTAACTATAACTCAATGACCAATTTGTTATTTTCCAAAATTTAAACTTGTATCATACTCCGAGTAAATTATACTAATGATCATCTAACTTTGCACTTAATTTTATAACGTAACATAATATTAATGTCATTTTTTAGTCACTAAAACTTGATTTCTATTTCAACGGGAGGCGACTCACCCGAATCCAATCATCAAAAATACTAACATAGCACTAAAAATAAAATATTTCATTTTAAAAAATCATATTTTCTCTAATACCTTAATTTAAAAAAAATCATATTTTCTCTAATACCTTAATTTAAAATTTATTTATTAACTTATTTAACAAATAATGCCATCTTCATGAAACAATTTTAAAAAAATTTCAACAAATATCTAAATTTGATATTTGTAGATACCTTTTTGGACTTATTACCGATACTAAGTAGCAGTCAAAAATTTGTATCCACTTTTCATGATATTATGCACGGATCAGATATATCATGGCGAATTCTTCTGAAAAAAAATGGTGTATTTGCAACATTTTGTTTTCTTCTATTTTTTATGTTTCTTAATCATGAACTTTCTTTTGTGAAATATGTTATTTTAGTGTCATATTACTATTCCAATTATTAGTTTCCAGTAGGTGACCTCTCGTTGAAACAAAAATTAACGTTGAGTGACTAAAAAAATGACATTGAAATTATGTGACCTTAATGAAACTAAACACAAAATTAAATGACTACTGATATAATTTACCCATCATATTGAAAAAAATCAATTAGCACTATCATATTTACTTCTAAGTAATGCTTATAAAATATATTCCAATCTACCATAAATATATCAAAATCCTTGACATGCGTTTAAGTGTAACACCCTCAATTAAAATAGCTATACATATTCTCTTATCAAACTAGGATTGTTAATCTGTTTGAACCCAAAATGAACAAGACTTAAGCTCTGTTTGTCAAAATTATTTGATTTAGTAACTGTTAGCTGTTTTAGTAGTTTTGAGTTGTTTTACTAGCAATTCATCAAAACATTTCATCAAGTGTTAAAGGAAGTAATGTTTTATAATCCACTCACTCAACCTCTAAACACTAATATCAATATTACAGTACCAAACACCATAAATAACAAAAATACCAAACACCATAAATAACAAAAATAGTGTTTTGACCCTATTCAAAACACTAAAAGCTCCCTTAAAAGCTATTGTCAAATAGAGCCTTAACCATTTTTCCATTGGTACAAGATGCTTCACCCCTATTCATTCGTGCAATCCATGGATGTTAGTTAATTTTGAGGGTGCAAGTTTGGACCTAAATGATTTGCTTAATTAAATCAAACCAATTTGGAATGCACTATGTAATATTTTAAGTAATCCAATGAATTAGAAAATTAAACTAACCGTGTATGTCTTGTCTCCAACACTTTGTCCATGCTTTGATGACCATATAGATTGACCATTCTTATCATACTCAATGCAAATAGAGTTGACAATGGATCCACTAGAAATTACCAATTGCCTGATTGTAGTATAAAATCCATCATCCCATTGATCCATTGATCACCATCTCTTACCTCCAAATGGCCCCAAAAGATTTAGATGGTGTTGGTCAGAGATAGGGGTGAATGTGTGCCCCAAGTGCAATAGAGAATAGCCGCGCTTTTCTTCATGGAACCCTAAAATCTTTCCATCAAATGAATGGAAAAGAAAAAACGCTTACCAAATTTCTCGGACCAAAAATGGACCATAAGCTATTCTATTCGCCTGGAATGTGAGTGATGTGAAAGTGTAAGTCATTCAGTCTTCATTGTGTAGTCATTCATTTCATTGATAGAGTCATAGTAACCCGTAACTGAAGTTAGAAACTCATCTGGATAATCAAGCTTAATCTACAACAAAAGAATTATAAATGCAAATTTAGCGAACTTTGCCAATATATGATTCACAAAATAATATAGAATACATGAATGGAATAGTGATTTTATGGGTATAGAAAATTATGTAAAATTTAAAATTGACAACATTGAAAAAAAAAAAAAAAGCATAAGAAGAAGAACCATCACATGTTTTAAAGATTGTATTCTTTAAAAGGACATACGTATCCTTATTCATGTCAATTATGGTTATTAGATTTGTCCATTATATACATTGGATGGAAATTGCTTGTCTACAACCAAATAGATAGTTATAATTTGGAAAAACTATCATAAATTATTTACTAATTTGCTCCTCTTTTTACCCTAGTGAAAAGTAACTGATAATCTCACTGCAACCAATACCTTTATTGGATTATGCTTATATTTATTATGCAAGAATTTTGCTACCCAAAATATTAATGACTTAAATCACAACCCTTTAAACACAAAAGAAGCAAACAACGTCATATTGTTCTATACTTTCCCTTTAAAATTTTACCTAAATGCATATTTTGCAAAATTATTACTTAAAATTGTAAATTAAATTCAAAAATAGCTATCCAACAAGAAATAATTGTTTTTTTCACTTGATATTTCATGTTAGCATAGGAATTGAATTAAACTAATAGAAATAATTTTAGAATACTAACCGTGCTCATTTTGGGTTCAAGGTCTTCACCATGCTTCTCAGACCACTCTGATAAACCATCATCGTTATAATATTCAGTACAAATGGAACTCACAAAAGCTCCATGTGTAGTTCTTATTTGCTTTATTGCCGAATGAACCTCATCATCCCATAAATATCCATTCCCTTCACCAAATGGACCAATAGTTTTTACAGCATATAGACTTGAGGTAGGCTCCAAATGTCCACCAATTGAATTTAGATGATCACCACACCTCCCATGAGCACAATAGTTTTTTACAGCATATAGACTTGAGGTAGGGCCTCCAAATGTCCACCAAATTTGAATTGTAGATGATCAACCACACCTCCCATGAAACCCAATGATCTTACCTCCAGTTTGTGGGAAGAAAATTCCCCTTTCC
The DNA here is from genome assembly GCF_014843425.1 of Jatropha curcas. The sequence continues at coordinate 762,942 of NW_023591786.1, forward strand.
TTTTTCTACATCCAACAGGTGCCGTAAACTGTTTCCTAAATTAGTTTTAATTGTAATGATTGAAACCACAGCGGGAAGAAAGATTCCTAAAGCATGATAGTCCTGAATTGAAACGTCACATATTCATCTGGATAATCTGATCAACCTACAAATAGATCAACCTACAAAAATGAATCATTATTTAAGAATTGGCATGATAATGAGTTTGAGCTATGAAAATAATCTCTAGAAAAACACAACGAAAAGGTTTTAGTCTTAATGAAAAGAACACATGCAATATACTCTACATGTTTGGGCATTAATAAACGAAGCCAACCGTAAACTACTCGAGGCTCAGTTTGGAAAAAAAAAAAATTTGATACTCTGTCCAAACTGAGCTGAGTCTACTTATCAAATTTGTAAAATATATAAGTCGAGCCTGAGCTCAAGTTGAACCCATAAAAGCAGAAGTTTGCTTTTTAAAAAAACTATAAACTTGTAAAAGATTAGAGCTGTATCTCAGTTTTTCAAACTCAAAATCAAGCTTAAGCTCAACAGAGTTCAACTTGGCCTGTTTCAACGCTATTACATGTATCATACCCTTTAAACATTTTAACTTGATAGTATTACATGTATCATACCCTTTAAACATTTTAACTTGATAGAAAGGCACAAAAGGCAATGATTATCATACCTTAAAAAACTATGCAATATTCTAGATGCATCAAAGAATAAGACAGACTAACCACATTGGTGGTGCCTCCACCTCCTCCATGCTTTCCTCCATGCTTAGTAGATGATACCAAGGTCCCATTGTCGTCGTATTCTATATGAATGGAGTTGATTACTGATTCAGAAACCACAGTTATTCTCCTTATAGTAGTGTATGTCCCGTCATCCCAATAAGCTCCACCATTGCCTCCAAATGGACCAAAAGATTTAAAATGGTCAGTTGGTTCCACATACGCTCCAACTGAAGTAAGATAAGGATCATAGCTCCCAAAGAACCCAACAATTTTGCCTATATTAGATGGAACCAAAAAATAGTTGCCTTCTTCTTTAGTACCAAATGGACCAAACACTCTTCTATTGCTTTTTACAACCATTGAACAGATATAAATACGACCCGTAAATACATTGTAGTAACCTGAGATTGATGTCAAATACTCATTCGGATAGTCCAGTTTGATCTGTAATTTTTTGCATCACATATTAACTAAATTGCATTATTTTAATAATTAATGACAAAATTGAATTAAAAAAATGAGAAAAAGATTTTCATTCCAAGCTTCCAATGAGTCCATTTAGGCTATTTAGGAGTATATATTGCTCTTTCCTTATTTATTCTTTTCCTATTTTAGAATTTGATACCTGTGTATAAATAGGTTGTATAAGGTCTCATTGAAACACAACAAATATATAATAAAATTTTCCCAAACCCGTTCTTAATTAAAATCAACAGTTTCTCTATAATAAAAATTTTTTCCCAAACCCGTTTTCTTAATTAACAGAAAAATAACAGTGTCTCTTTATAAAATAAGCTTCCATTTTTTCAGCAAACAAAAAGTCTCTAATTATTTCTGCAAGTATTTCACTCTCAAGTCTCTCCTCGATAATTTTTGTTGCCGACTAACAATTTCACCTTTAAGTTGTTTACTTTTGTTTAGTTTTTTATTAAAATTTTTAGTCTAGTTTTTAGTCCTAGTTTTACCATATGTCAAAAATAAAAATAAAATTGTGATCTTATTGTTAATTATTAATTGGAATGTGCAAAGGTGAAATTTGATTCATTGATTTTATAATTTAGCATGTCAAATTATAATCAAGAAAAGCTCTCTTTAGCCTAACAAATTTAGTAAACCATCATTGATGACATGATTGAACCAAGATATAAAATTAAGAAATAAAACTTAATTTCCTCCCTAAACTTGGAAGCAAAATTCAATTTTTGACCAAAATTCAACTTCTTATACAATTTTCCCCCTAAACTTTGAAGCAATACCCCCTAAACTTTGAAGCAATATTCAATTTGACCAAAATTTCACTTTTTATACAATTGACCCCCTAAACTTGCAACAAAGAACAAAAAGCCCAATTTTTTACTTACACTAAACTTTATTTCTAAAATTGAGCTTCCAAGTTCAAGGGATAATTTGAAATTTTGATATTTGAAAGAATAATATAGCAATAGTCCTTTATTTTAATTTTGGTTTGATGTCAAAATATGATTGATAGAGATGTCAAAGCATATGCAGATATAGTGTAATAATAAATACATATATAACCTTAGAATAAATCTAGGTCTGAATGCCAATGAGTAATGCTAAAAAAGGTAAAAAATTACTATCTTCATTTCATTGCATGTATCATTTGAGGTTTTTGCCCACCAATTAAAGAGTATTGAAAAGTATCAATATTTTAGCAAAAAAATATTTATAATTAACTAAATTACCCTTTATCAATTTCTAACTAATTAATGCATACATAGTGGAGATACAAAAAGGACAAGTATAAAATTGAAAACAAATTAATTAGTACTTCCTTGATAGTCTAAAATAACAAAAAGGACAAGTATAAAATTGAAAACAAATTAATTAGTACTTCCTTGATAGTCTAAAATAATAATTATAGTGGAACAAAAAAAATTAACCTCAAAATACGCTTATAGTAAGAAGGGAGCAAATCTATATCTAGAATTATTTTATCTTATATTGGGATTGGAATAGAAATAAATTCTATAAAATTTTGTGGAGTTTGATTGAATTTTAAATTTTTAAATTTTGTGGGTAGTTTTGTCAAATAATAAAATTTGCTCTGACATGTAGAATTAATCTTAAATATATATCATACATAAATGACATGGAATTCAATTAGATTCAAATTTCAAATTTCAAATTTCAAATTCATTACAACAAACATGAAAAATTCATACATCAAATGGATTCTAAATTTTAAAAAAATGGTTTATACCAAAGTTTGTTTATCTTGTTTGCTAAGAGTCATGCCCTTTCTTTTTCATCCAAAACAAAAGAATTTAAAGGTAAATGCAATTAAATAGGGTTTCCACCAATGTAAACTTTTCCATCAGACCATTTGGAGCTTCCAAAAACATGGCTTGAATAAAAATGAACTAACCTGAAAGTCTTTATTAGGGTTTCCACCAATGTAAACTTTTCCATCAGACCATTTGGAGCTTCCATTTTCATCATACTCTACTGCTATGTAGTCGACAACCATTCCACAATGTAAGAACATTTGTCTAACAGTGGTGTGGACTCCATGGTCCCATGAATTCTCAGACTCACCTCCGAATGGCCCAACAATCACAGCCTTCTTCATCAAGTTTAATCCACATATACGAGATGAACATATGAGGAGACTCTATACTCAACTTGAGAGATGCATTTACCACAAAGCTATAAATCTGCAGCTGCACTTATATAGTTATATAGCCATAACAGGTTCCAACAAGGATGAGCTCCAAAGGAGTAAGCAGAGGAAAGCCAAGTAGCGAACAGGACAGCCTAGTCTTGATTTGCTTATTATTGATTAACTGAAGTTTTTTTAATCAACTACTACAATCAAAGTCTTATACAAAAATATGATGACGCTGTAGGAGTTGCATGCCTTACTGATTGAGCCACTCCTTATGGGTTAGTGCACTTTGTTTAATTAAAAATAAAAACAAAAAATCATATTCAAAAATGACAGAAAAAAAAGAACAGGAAACAAAGGTTTCATTATGTGGAATAAAATGTTGTTTTATAAGACAAGATAGAATTAAATTACTACTAAGATAGCCTTTATTTCCACAATCCCATTTGCTAAGGCCACTATTAAATTAATGGAATAACGTGAAAGAGACTTGTACTACTCTTGACTAATTTCTCTATAAATCTTACCTTCCTTTTAAGCTTTCTATAACAAAAAAAATCAAAATTAAAAAAAAAAAAAAGATTTTTGTTTTTTATACTTATATAGGCATGTCATACTGCCCCAAATACTATTACTAAATAAGCCTATAGAGTGCTATTTATGATAAACAATCAATTAATCCAGTAATATGTACATATAATTATAAGCAAAAAATAAAAATACTAAAGCTCATAAGACTACCAAAGTAATAAATAAAAGCTCGGAATTGAACAAAAAAACAAAAAAATTAGCTGCTCTTACTAGGCCCAGCCACAACAGGTTCCAACAAGGATGAGCTCCAAAGGAGTAAGCAGAGGAAAGCCCTCCAAAGGAGTAAGCAGAGGAAAGCCAAGTAGCGAACAGGACAGCCTAGTCTTGATTTGCTTATTATTGATTAACTGCAAAATATCAGAGATATGAACTTAGGATGGTGTTTGATAGGGTATGTAGTGAGGTGGTGAAGAAAAGATAAAGTATTGACAGAACTCAGAAGAGGATGCAATTATAACTACGGGAGGTGGCAACTTAGGCAAAGTAAAACCATTTAATGTACAATAAATTTAGTCCTCAGGTACAGTTGAAGGTTTATTAATTTCTTTGGCGCATTTTGTGAGGTGAAGTCTCATCTGTTTAAATAGGTCAAGTTAAGGATAACCATGAACAGGTGTATTTATAATTTAAAAAGATTAAGAATTCATAAAAGGAAAAAATTATAAAATTCCAACTATTGGTCTAAAATCAGATTTTACTCCAGAAGCTGCTACATATATAGACAGGAAGACTAAAGAATTCATAAAAGGAAAAAATTATAAAATTCCAACTATTGGTCTAAAATCAGATTTTACTCCAGAAGCTGCTACATATATAGACAGGAAGACTATGTGCTCAAGATGAGAAGATGAATTTACCACTAAGATATGAACTTACAAAGTTTGAACAATTTGAAGGAATTAATCTTAGTGTTCCAATGTTTTTAAAATTAAATCTTATTATTCAAACAAGTAGAAAATTTGATTAATTTTAAAGAGAAATTAATATTGATTCCTAAAATTTTAAAAATTTTTGTTGTTACCATATTCTTAGCGCTAGGAAAATCAACAACTTTGAAGTGTTGCTTCTATATGGAATTGTTAAAAGTGGGTTATATGAACAAATCGGGTTCTAATATAACCCGATTTGAATAGTCCTACTACTGTATATTATCCTTTTGGCAGCAACTCTAGTTGCTGTTATACCTTTGCCTATGAGCAAATATAGGACTGTATATAATTTGGGTCAATTGAAAGTTGAACCTAATTGACCGATTCAGTTTGATTAGATCGTAAAATTATTTGGCTGAATTTTGCTTTTTATATGAAAAGACTAGAAAATTTTTTGGGTTCGGTTCAATATATAATATTGAAATACCTAAAAAAACATAAACATTAAGTCAAAACCAAAAAATCAGATTGAACTTGATATGATTCAGTTTTTGGTTTAATTCAGTTTTCCTTTTATAAAAGTTTGATTTACTGATCTGGTTCGATTTGAGCTGAACCAACTGAATCCCCATTCCTATAAGCAGAAAATTTCCTTCTTGTTGCCTTAATTATGTAAGCTTTCAGGAGCAAATATAGTTTTTGCTATATAACTTTTGCTACCAATTCCTATAGTGTGTATCTATGGAATTTTAATCAAAAGAAATGTGATGAGAATAGATTGAGGAATATTGTTAGAAAAGATAGAATCTATAGAACAAACAGAGAATGAATAGTTAACGAGAAGCCATAAAAACAGAAGGAAAAATTGTGTACCTTGGAGCTTCAGCTTCACTTTCTCTCTTACAGCCCTAGTGATTACGGCCATATCTGAACAAAATGAAAGAAACGCAAGAAAATGAGAAAAATTACAGCTGCTGGGAATCTCTGAGATAGAAAACAAATGAACGGTGTGACTGACTACTGGGAGTGAAGAAAATGATCTTATTTTAAAATGAAACGGTTTCAATCTGTGAGGTGGAATGCAATATAGTTGCGTGCACACCTATTTTTTAATAAAATGATCTTATTTTAAAATAACTTTATGTTCATAGAATGGAATAAAAATATGACTCTGCCTTCTTAAAAAAAGACCTTGCCTTGCAAATTCTCCCTTTCTTTTCATAACCGCTTTGTTTCTCGAGCCGACAGTGCATGTTTTTTTAAACTGCATATGAAAGCGGGATCAGCAAGCCGTCGGTTGGGTGGCATAAAATATAAACCGAATATTTTAGAACAAAGCGAATGGAATCGAAATCAGTATTTAAATCAAATCGATAAATTTCTACCAAATCGATTCGAACTAAATATTAAATTTGATTTAAATGGAGCAAATCAATTAATTGAACCTCTTTTAAACACCTTATCGAACCGAATTGAAATAGATCAATTCAGTTTTCAGTTGGGCTCAATATGTAGTTTTGCACACCCTGGATGAAGCTCATGCATTAAGATATTTCACCTTACTATTTCAGAATAAATCAGGAAAGACACATTCAACTTAACTATTAAGTATTCAAGAATGTTTTACAATTAGACTGGATATCAAATTAGTTTTGTGATTGGATCCTTATTGAACTCGATCAATTTGATTTAACTAAATCATTTGCATTTTATACTTTTTATTAACTACAAAAATTAAGAAGTATAGTTATGAATAATAAAACATTGGTATTGAATGTTATTCTGGAGTGCAACTGGAAAATCAATAACCTCCTCCAATTACAATAGGATTGAAAAGAACATAGTAATAAATGTTAAATCCATTTTACACACTATATTAGGATTGACATTAACCAGTAAAATCGACCACATTTAGTCGTACCAATTAGTTTAATTCAATTTAATGTAATCTTAAAAAAGATTGGGTTTGGTTTTGGTTTTTAAGAGAAAAAAATCATTTCAATTCAATATTTTAAAAATCTTAAAAACCAAATTGATTAACCTGAAAAATAACTCAAAATTAAAAATTTAAAACCAAACTAAATTAATTCAATTTAATTTGATCAATAAATAACCTTGTAGTTTTGCATGGTAGTGATAAACACCAACGTTAGTGAGGTCTAAGGGTCATATAACAACTCAAATAACAGAAGGAAGATATGGGCTTGATATTAGGAGATAATGTCTGATATCTCTCTCCCATCATTTACATAACCAACCTTGCATCAATAACTCATATATAAGGATAAACTCATCTCCTAAAAAAGGGTTTATGGCAATTTAGATTATCGAATATAACAAAGGTATTATCACTCTTTAAAGTCATCATATTTTCGAGACTATCAAATTGGTGCAGTGAGCGTGGATCGAACAAAATGATAATATCTTTGGAATGTTCATTCGCCTTTCTCACCCTGTTTTAGCATCCTAGCATCCCCACGAAACAATGGAAATAAGACTGATATGTCAAATAAGATTGTAGGAGATGAGATGGGAGATGATGGTGATACGGCAAATAAGACTATAGGAGATGAGATAGGAGATGAAGACTCATCTTGGCACACAGACACCCAGAACAAAACGCAAACCCATGTTGAATCCACTCCCTTGCTCAGGAATATATGCCATAAGGATGAGGAGGAGTTCCAAGCAAAGAGTCTACAAATCTTGAAAGACTTCTGAGAGGCAGGAGATAACACTAACTTCAAATTGAAGAATGATTCACCATTAACCCCAGAAGTCATGTCAGTACACTTCCCACAAAAGTTTAGGATGTTTACTTTTGAGACATATGATAGGACTACTGACCCTCGAAGTCATTTGGTGAACTTTTGCAATGTGATGCACATCGAAATGATGGTGGACACATAATTGCGCTGGGCATTCCCCATAACACATTAAAGGGACCAACACAAGAATGGTTCCAAATGCTCAAGACTATATCCATAGATAGTTTTGCTTAGCTGGCACCCTCATTCTAGGCCCGGTTCATGACGTGCATACCAAGCAAGAAGATATCATCGGATTTTATAGACTTAAAGAGGGCAGACGATGAATCTTTTCGAGATTACATTGTAAAATTCTAAAAGCTCATCATGCAGACAAAGGATCTTAACACTAAAGTTGCCATCAGTGCAATGGCTAAAAACTATAAATATAACAACCTCTTTAATTCGCTTAACATTGATAGGCCTTACTCTTTTGCAAAATTGATGTCCCGAGCCAATAACTTTGCTCGGCTAGACGAAGCTTGGAAGGCCGAATAAGCACAGAACAGAGACAACGAATCTAAAAGAAGATCGAACAAACGTAGAGAATTTTCTCCCAAACGAGTAACGACAGAGCAGAAGTCGACCGAGCTTCTCCATACGGTCGCCTTACTCGCTCACTAACGCCTTAATAGCGAGAGAAATCAATTTCAGCCCCTTGTACGAGAGTTGGATATACATCCTACGATGGTTGAAGGATAACTAGGAGGAAATCACTTCAACTACCCAAGGAAGTTGAGAGAAGAGTTCGTAGGATAAAGGGATAGAAGCAAATACTACAAATTCTATAAAGACGTTGGCCATGACACCGAACATTACGGATAGTTAAAGAAGGAGATAGGGTGCCTGATCCAAGGAGGAGCCCTAAAGAAATTCATCAAGAAAGGAGGCCAAGAGAATCTTACCGAGCAAGTGGCCGAGTCATCCGATAGAGCAGGAAAACAGCTAGTAAGAACCAAACCCATTGGTACAATTAACATGATTTTTAGTGATGTTGTAGGAGGAGATAATACTTCAGAACAAAGAGGCATGCTTGAGAAATTTACTTAATCCAAACCAAAACACCAGCAAAGCCTTTATATAAACCTATTGCTATCTCCAAAGAAGACGCGGAATACGTCCACTTCCCACATTTTAATGCCTTGGTGGTGGAAGGTGTAATACAAAACTATAAGGTTAGAGGAATCCTCATAGATGATGGTAGCTCGGTGAATTGGATAACCCTAGAGGTATTCAAGGCCTTAAAGTTCGACGTTACCAAGCTAAAGCCAATGTGAACAACCTTGGTGGAGTTGGCAGGAAGGCAGGTATCAGTAGAAGGGAGCATGGAGAGAGTTATATAGCTCGGAGATGGTGAGCATACATGAGTAAAAAAGGTCGATTTCATGGTGGTAGACATCCCATTCCTATATAATGCCATCCTAAACTATTTGTTGCTCTACTCCCTAGGCACTTGCACATTAATCAGGTATCTTACAATGAAATTTTACTCTAACTCAGGTGACATTGTAGTAGCTAGGGGCAATCAGAAAATCGCTAGGGAGGCATATGTAGTAGCGCTCAAAAGAGTGCAATCCACCCTCCCCCTCTAGATGGGTCAAGATACCAAGCCAGAAGATCCGACCATGACCCTAGATGAGTCGCAAATGGTAGAGCCATTCAACATCCCAAGGGATCGAACAAAGTTGAATCCTGAGCTCGAAGGCGAGCTGTCGGATGTCATAATTAAGGAAGGCAAAGACCTTGAAGGTTGGGGGTTGACCTCCCAGACTAGGTGCGTGCCTCTATAGAAGATGTGCTAAAAAGAAACAAGCAGAACTTTGCCTAGACAACATCAGACATCAAGGGGATTGATTGAGACACAGTAAATCATAAACTCAACATTGACCCAAGCACTAAACTTGTCCAACAAAAGAGGAGAAATCACACATCTATCAAACAGAGGTAATAGCAATAGGAATTGACAAACTCATCAATACAAGTTTCATCAAAGAAGTCCACTACCCCGAGTGGCTAGCAAATGTAGTCCTTGTCTCAATGCCGAACGGCAAGTGGCGCCTCTGCGTTGACTTCACAGATCTAAATAGAGCATGCCCAAAAGATCCTTATCCTCTTCCAAACATAGACCAACTAGTAAATTCAACGGTGAGATACGAAAGATACAGCTTTATGGATGCTACAATAGGCTACCACCAGATAAAAATGAACCGGCTAGACAAAGGAAAAACTACCTACATTACTGACCGAGGAGTATATTGTTATGAAGTGATGTCCTTCAACCTTAAAAATGCAAGAGCCATATACCAGCGACTAGTCAACACAATGTTCAAGGACCAGATTAGCAAAACCATAAAGGTGTATGTGGACGGCATGATAGTAAAAAGCAAACGAGCAAAAGAACATGCCGAGATTTAGAAAAAGCATTCCGGGTATTATCTAAATATAATATGAAACTTAACTCAGACAAGTATGTTTTTGGTGTAACTGCAGGAAAATTCCTAAGGTTCATGATATCCTAGAGGGGAATTGAAGCTAATCTAGAGAAAATGATAGCAATCAAAGCCATGATACTCCAAGGAATATAAATGAAGTACAACAGCTAAATGGGAGAATAATAGCTTTGGGCAGATTCATAATGTGCTCAGCAAAGAGGTGATGCCATTTTACCAAACCTTGAAAAATATGAAATAGTTTCAATGGTCCAAAGCATGTCATAGAGCCCTAGAAGAGTTGAAGAGAATTCTAAGCTCTGCCCCGCTCTTTAGTCAGTCGCAGGAAGGTGAATCATTATATCTGTACTTGTTAGACACTACCATAGCCTCGGTATTAGTCAAAGAAGAAGCGGGAGAACAATTTCTTAAGAGACTACTTTCAAGAACATAACATTGTGGTGAGAACGAACTCTTCCTTGAAAGAAGTACTTCATTGAGCAGAAACTTCAAGTAGAATGATCGAGTGGTCTATCCGGTTAAGAGAATTCGACATACAATATGCCCTCTGCTCGACCCTAAAAGCATAAGTCTTAGCTGATTTTGTGGTAAAGATGATCGTGCTTAAAATACCGAGTGAATCAAACGCCCGCTCGCTATAATGGAAGATGCATATAAACAGAGCCTATGGATCAATAAGTGCAGGGGCAGCCATCATCTTAGAATGACCAAATAGAATACACATAAGTTATGCCGTGTAGCTAGCTTTCCCACGCACCAACAACATGGCCGGATATGAAGCACTGATAATTAACCTAAAGATAGCTATGGAAGTTCGAGCAAAAGATGTCATAATTTTCTCCAATTCACAGCTAGTAGTGAATCAAGTGATTGGGAAATTCGCAACAAAAAAGCCTTCTTTGAGCAAATACCAAACTCTGGCAAGACCTTGTTAAGCTAGTTGTAGAAGGAAGGAGGTAGTTGGGAAATCAGGCAGATCCTCTGATTAGAAAATCATGCAGTTGACATGGTCACCAAAGCCGTCGCCAAAAAACAAAGCAGTGCTATGATGTTTCTGATTGAGAAGTAAACATGCCCACGCATTGACGGCGAAGATACTTTCCCCCAGTTGGCTAAACAAAGTTCAATGACACCTATAATAAAACATCTAGAAATAGGCGAGCTACCAACAAAACAAAATGTAGCATTAAAAGTTAGTAGGCAAGCAGCAAACTACTCTTTGGAACGAGGTAAACTATATCGAAGATCCAAATCACACCCTTAGGCAAGATGCTAAGCCAAGAGGAAGCTAACTATGTCACTCAAGAGTTTCACGAAGGTTTCTGTGGGGCATATGAAGGAGCAAATGCCACTTTAAAGAACTCTTTTTGGTTAGTTCTTATTGGCCGACCATGAAGAAAGATGTGCGACACCACGTACAAAGGTGCATCACATACCAAAAGCATCGCAGAGTAATGAGGAAATTAGCTGCAGACATACAACTCGTTGGGAGCTCTTGGCCTTTTGCCTAATGGGGATAGACATCCTGGGGCCTTTCCTAGTCACTATAGGGCAAAGAAAATTCATAGTAGTCGACGTAGATCATTGCTCGAAGTGGGTGGGAACAGAGGCCCTAACAACGATAACCCCAGCTCAAATCATAAAATTCTTTAGTAATGAAGTATTATTTCGACATGGAATACCGAGTAGGTTGGTAACAGACGATAAATAATTCGACTACTCGACCTTTAAAGAATTCTACTCCGATTGGAATACTAGCTTACACTTCACCTTAATAATGCACCCATAAACTAACGGTTTGACTGAAGTCATGAATAGAACTATTTTGCAGGGTATCAAAAAGAGGCTAAAGGAAATAGGAATTGATTGGGCCGAAGAGCTGAACAGCGTACTATGGTCTTACAGGACCAGTCCTAGAAACTCTACAGGTGAGACGCCATTCTCTTTGTTATACAGAGTAGAAGTTGTCATACCCGTCAAAATCGGAATGCCAAATAGAAGAGTACATATTCTTACCTTAATAATGCACCCATAAAACTAACGGTTTGACTAAGTCATGAATAGAACTATTTTGCAGGGTATTCAAAAAGAGGGGCTAAAGGGAAATTAAGGAATTTGATTGGGCCGAAGGAGCTGACAGCGTACTTATGGTCTTACAGGACCAGTCCTAGAAACTCTACAGGTGAGACGGCCATTCTCTTTGTTATACCAGAGTAGAAGTTGTCATACCCGTCAAAATCGAATTGCCCAAATAGAGAAGGTGAGACGCCATTCTCTTTGTTATACAGAGTAGAAGTTGTCATACCCGTCAAAATCGGAATGCCAAATAGAAGAGTACATATTCTTATTACGAATATCAAACCTCTAAGTCTTTGAGAATTGACTTAGACTTGGCCAAAGAAAAGAGGAATGAAGTATCGGTTAGAGCAGCAGCCCGATAGCATGAAATGGAAAAATACCATAACTAGGGATTCATGGAAAGAGCATTTGAAGTAGGAGACTGAGTATGGAGGAAGAAAGAAATAAAAATGGAGTCGATAAAAGTAGGCAAGCTAGGCCCCAATTGTGAAGGCCCATTTGAGATCACACAGAAGTGGCGGCCGACCACTTTTAAAATCAAACCCATCAACGGATCAGAACTTCCTCGGACTTGGAATTTAAAAAACTTAAGGCATTGTATCTTATAAATACATGTAGATACATTTAGATAAAAGCTAGTTTTTTTTTTTCACTTGGCCTTGCAAAGCCTATAGGAATAGGGGAATAGGGTGTACATACGAGAGCCAGAGGGCTTGGGAGTTGTACAAAAGGACGTCGCAAAGCTATGTTTTTCCCTTAGCTTTTACGAAAAAAAAGTAATTAAAGATCCACAAAGTCCAAGCACTCCTCACAGGGCTCACGAAATGCAAAAGGCCAAGTGCTTATCAACAACATATTTAAGCTCTATGAAGAGCATATAAAAACAAAAATGCCTAAGTGTAACAGGCCGAGTGCCTATCAATAGCAAATTTTAAGCTCTATGAAGAGCATATAAAGGCAAAAAATAGAGAGCATATAAAGGCAAAAAATGTCTAAGTATATAAACAGGCCAAGTGTTTATCAATAACATATTTAAGCTTTATGAAGAAGCATATAAACGCAAAAAATGCCTAAGTATATAAAGCAGCTGAGCATATATCATTGACGTATCCAAGCTCTATGAATAGAATATATAAAAAGGGAAAAAGAAGAAAGACAACATATAAGTCAATACGTAGCCTTAACCTCATCATAAACACAATAAAACCCATAAGAACACAAAAAAAGCAAAACTATAAGAATATTTAACACACACGGCAGCGGGTTGGCATGGGCAAAATAAAAAGATCTAGAAAAACAGACTAAATAGATATAAAAAGCTAAGGCTTATCCCAACACAGAAGAAAACCACACCAAGGTGCAACTACAGAGCATACTTATACAATGTGGAGGGAGAAGAGATTAATATTTATGTATATATATATATAAATCTATCCCATTCATGGTTGGTATATTTTGTATTCAAATTGTATTTACAAAATGAAATACAATTATATATGTATTTATCTGGCAAATACAAATTATATTTAAATTTAGGGAAAATATAAATCTATCCCATCCATTGTAAATAAGAGGAATTATATTAATCAATCTAATACATAAAGCACAACTTAGTAAATTAGAAATACATTCAGATACTACTCAACAAGTAGCACCTGAAACCCCTCAAACTTCTAGAAATATAAATATTATAGAAGAAAATTCTCAATCTGATGTCAGTGAACCTGACTCAGAAGATGTTAAACATTTTGAATTAAATCCCCTATCACATAATGACATAATAAATATATCTCATAGAGAATTAGTAAATAGACATAGAGAATTAGTAAATAGAGCACCAGACTTAGGATTAATTGATAAACCTAATTCTATATCTCAATTTAAATATAATGCCACTACAATTTATGAGTGGAATATAGATAGACTTTCTGAATATAATATATTAAGTATTTTACAACAAATGACAATGGCAGCGAATGCCTATAAAACTCAGTCAATTATATCTGATAGGGCTATAGCAGAATTCATTATAGTAGGATTTACAAGTCAACTTAAAGGTTGGTGGGATTATCACCTAACTGACCAACAGGATTTACAAGTCAACTTAAAGGTTGGTGGGATTATCACCTAACTGACCAACAACACTTAGAAATATTAAATTCAATCCAAATAAATGATGAAGGAGATCCAATATATGATGAAAATGGTGAGCTAATTCAGGATGCTGTGTCAACCTTAATTCTCACTATTTCATTACATTTTATAGGAGATCCGTCACTCTTAAAAGATAAAAATGCAGAATTATTAAGTAACTTAAAATGTAAAAAATTAAGTGATTTTCCAAATTATAAAACCACTTTTCTCACACGTTTAATGTTAAGAGAAGATTCCAACCAAGCCTTCTGGAAAGAGAAGTTCTTAGCAGGACTCCCTTTTTTCTTGGGCGAAAAGGTTAGGAATTATATTAAACAACAATTTGGTAACCCTATACCTTATAATAACTTAACATATGGACAAATAAATAGTATAATTCAAAAGGAAGGATTACAAATTTGTCATGACTTAAAGCTTCAAAGATTTTTAAAGTATGAAATGCATAAAACTAAACAGGAATTAGGATCATTTTGTAAACAATTTGATTATGGTTTGCAATCAACTCAGCACTGTACAGGACAGTGTTCTAAATTCTCTAAACCTAAAAAATACAATAAACATAAGTATTATAAAAAGCATTATAAATCTAAACCAAGTCAAGATAAATATTATCAGAAAGAGAAATCTAAACCTTATAAGAAAAATAAAAGAAAACAGCCATATAAATCTTCAAATAAAACCTCTTATAAAGATTTAACTTGTTATAACTGTGGTAAAAAAGGACACACTTCAAAATTTTGTAAATTCAATAAAAAATTGAATGAATTAAATCTCGAAGAAGAAGTATTAAATAAAATTCATGAACTATATCTCGATTCCGGTACTTCAGAATCTGAGATTATAGAAAGTGAAAACCAACTGGATGAGCTAGGAACAACAACTAGTTCTTCAGAAAAATCTATCAATATGCTTACTAAAGATCAAAGTACACTATTAGAAGCAGTAAACAATATAACTAATATTGAAATTAAAGCTCAACTTCTTAAAAAATTAATAAAAAGTTTTGATGAAGAAAAAGAAGTAAAAGAGATAACTCCTAAAATTGAACCTAATACTTATGATCTAACCACTATATTAAATAAAAATAAGACTAAGAAAATGGAAACAGACATTTCTACTAAAGAATTACAAAAAGAAACTAAGACTCTAAAACATGAAGTAAATGAATTAAAAGTACAATCTCAACAAAATGCTAAGAAAATTAAACTTTTAGAATCTCAACTTATATCTAGTTCTTCTTCTGAAGAGCCAGATAATGATGATGAAATAAATTACTTAGATGATGAAGAAGTAGTACATCCTAATTTTCTATTTCTATTACAAGAAATTACTTCACGTAAATATTTAGTAAAAATAAACATTAAAATTGCACCTGATTTTATCATTGATGCAATAGCACTATTTGATACAGGCGCAGATTTAAATTGTATAAAATCAGATATAGTACCTAAAAGATATTGGTTAAATACTAAAGAAAAATTAAGTACAGCAAATAAAACTAAATTGGAAATAGTAGGTAAAGTAGAAGCATTAATTGTAAATACAGATTTAGAAATAAAAACAGTATTTCTACTTTCTCCTCAAATAAATTACATGGTAATTTTGGGAACACCTTTTATAAATCTTATTACACCATATTCAGTAAAAGAAGATTGTATTAAATTTAAAATAAGAAATAATAAAGCTAGACTTGAATTTACAGAAAAACCTAAAAGAAAAAACTTAAATTTATTAAAAGCTCATTCTATTAAAACCTTAGAAATAAATTCTTTGATAAAATCTAAAGAAGAAGATCTAAAAGACTTAAAGAATAATATGTGTTTAAAAAGAATTAAAGAACAATTAGAAACAGACTTTATTCAAAATAAAATAAAAAATTTAAAAGAATATATGGAAGCAAGACTATGTGCTGATCATCCAAATGCTTTTTGGAAACGTAAACAACATATAGTTGATTTACCATATGAAAAAGATTTTGATGAAAGAACTATTAAAACTAAGTTGATTTACCATATGAAAAAGATTTTGATGAAAGAACTATTAAAACTAAAGCTAGACTAATTCAGATGAATCCTGAATTGATCGAACATTGTAAAAAAGAAATTAAAGATTTAGAAGATAAAAAATTGATTAGTAAATCAAGAAGCCCATGGTCATGTGCGGCTTTCTATGTCAATAAAAACGCAGAAATAGAAAGAGGAGTTCCAAGATTAGTAATAAACTATAAATCCTTGAATACAACATTAAAATGGATAAGATATCCAATTCCAAATAAAAAAGATCTTTTAAAGAAATTATATAATGCTAATATTTTTAGTAAATTTGATATGGAAATTCGGGATTATGGGCAAATTACAAAATTTTGCCCCTAAGATAGGTATAAAAAAAACAAACATTTACAGTTCCTTTTCGCGTTCAATACAAAAAGGAATGTTAATTGCCATTTGGATTAAAAAAATTGCACCTTGTGGAATACCCCCCAAAAAATTTTGAGGCTCAGGGGGAAAAGCGTGCCCTGGTTTTTCCCAAGACTTGGCAAAAAAAACAGGTTCCGTGGCCGGGGACCGGAGGCATATTCGGAAGATCCTCTCCATTC
>NW_023591786.1:780341-837091 GCF_014843425.1 Jatropha curcas
GAACGATTCTTACACAAGTAACTTTGTTAAGTTGTCTGGAGTCTAACACAAAAATTAACCTAATGTGAGCCATCCTTCTTCTTTACAAAACAATTACTGGAGCACCCCCATGGAGATACCACTTAGTGTGACGAAAATAAAACTCCCTTATCAAGCATACTCTATGAATCTGAATCTAACTCTTTCAATTCTAGCAGGCGCCATCCGTTTATCGGTAGGCAGATGGAATATCGGTTGAGTTTAAATGCAGTACCCAGGCATAAACCTACAAATACCAATACTACTAACCTCTCTCTCAGGATGGTAAAGAGACCAGGGGCAACGTTGCCTCTGGAAACACATCCGAAAAATCAGCATGGACTGTGGTATATCATGACCACTAGGAGCTTTCGTGGACTTCTGGAACAAGGTTACACAGGCTAAGTAGGCCTCACAACCATGCCTGGATAAGTCTTTCGCGGGAGTTAGAAGCAGAGAATTAACGTTAGAGAGGTAATCCGACCTCGTCACCCACAACTGTAACAATCTCGCTCACCAGATGAAGTCTGGACTGTAATCGTTCTTACATCTACACATCACAATGACCCCATGGTCTAAGACAACCAAATCCATACCCCAATATCACATCGTACTCCCGAAAAAGGCAACTGCTATCAAATCACCCGAAAAATACGATACCCATGAATGACTACAGGGCAGATCTCTTTACACCGATTCCAACTACTACACTCTGACCCGAAAAGGGCTAGTAACCTTCGAACGCTGGTGCTCGAAATGTCTTCAAGCATGCATATCTACCCAGTCTACCCACATGTATGTGCATATGTAATGAATGCGTGGAGCCCGGATCAATCAAAAAGCAAGTACAAAAGTGTCAAAGATAGAGAAGGTACCTGCGAGATGACGTCCGGCCGCGAGTCCCGCTGCTCCGGCTGGGTCCTTGAATGCATAAGCTCTCGCCTGTGTGCTCTAGCCTCTGGGGTGCTCTCCAGCGGCAGTTCTCAGACACAGGTCTCTCACTCCTGGAGTGACCATATCCCTCACTACGGGGCCTGCTCCCTCGTGCCTCTCTGAAGCAGTAGTAAGCTGGCCTCCCAACCGTGGTGAGCTGACGAGTCACAGTCATAGGGACAATCCCTAAATTATATGGCTCAGTGGATCCACATCGTATAAGGCAAGCTCTCATAGTAAATTCCCCAACCACACCCCAACATGCCTCCTGCCACACTGAACTGCAAATCGGTAGACCTGGCCATGTAGCACCTCCACCCTAGCAAACAGATGATACCGGAGGAGGCTTTGATCTCGGAACTATTACCCCGACCAACTGTCTGGCCCGGAGGTCTGGCCCCCATCTGCGGTCCGCCTCGTAAAGTCTTCGTTGCTAAACTAGACTGGACCCCTGAGGAGTCGTCCAGACGTAGCCACTCTGAATCTCTTATACTGACTGGCTCTGCCTGGATCCTCTTGACCTATGGCCTGTCCTCTCATTTCTCGAATAAGCTCAAGCTCTGTAGCAGCCTTCAGCCAAACGCAGCTAATGTAGGGTGTGGGGCTGGGTGATGTTCAAGTTGCATCCTATACTCATCTAGTAACCCTTCCGAAACCGCTTTACACGAGTCTGCCTCAGTAGGACCAACTTAGAAGGCATACCTACTCAACCCAGAAACTCCCGCTCATACTTCTGGAGACAGTTCATCCGTCCCTGCCTAAGCTCAGGAACTCTGCTATCCTCTGATCTGTGTTATAACTCCCCTACATGAATTTCTCGCCGAAAAGCAGGAGAGAGAAGAAATCCCCAGAGTAATATTCCGTCAGCTCTCGCTGTCTTCACCATAGACTCCCACCGAGTAGGAAGGCTCTTCCTTTAGCAAGGAGACAGCACAAATCAATCCTATGCTGCAGGAGAGTAGCAGCGTGCATTCTGGTCCAAAACCCGTCTCTGTAGCTTGGAGCCAAAAATTCTGCCTGCAGAAAGGGAGGATCATCATCTGCTCCGGACCCATGAAAATCCTGAACACGGATACTTCCTCAGTCCTCGTCTAGCCGGGAGTATGAACTGGAGACAGGGGCTGGTTGCCGGAGCTGGGAGCGCTGGGGGAAACAGCTCCCGCAGCCCTGCCTCCAATGCAGCTACCAACTGCTGTACCCAAATCACCCTGATTAGGGCCCCGCAGGACCCGCAGTAGCCTTGCCCTACAGCTTGAGGCGCGGCTCGTGCATCGAACCCAAAATCCCACCAGCAATCACCAGCCGGCTGGCCTACCGCCCTCTAACATAGCACCGCTCTGGGAGGAACATAATGTCCACCTTCCTCATCCGACAGGCGCTGAGACAGTCACTAAATTACTACCAAAGACCAGTGGGGTTGCGCTCAGAGGAGGGAAATTCCGCAAAACAGACGTAAATATGGCAGTGTACTGTAACTTAAATCCACTTATAGTCATGACTTCCAAGATCGGAGTAATACCTCATTATTCCAAATAATTATTATCCTTAGAATCCGTTCTAAACCTATGCTTCTGATACCACAAAATGTAACACCACCCGGCCAAGTCCCGGAAGAAACCAGACGGCGGGATGCCACAATCGGGTGCCGGAGCACCGTCTTTTATTAAAAAGCTAGATCACAAATTAGAAAGTGTTAAATTTGTTCCATAAGGAGGCAGAGTAGATTAACCGTTTGTTGTTGTTTTTTTTTTCTTTTTTTTTTTGTTAACGAAAATAATATTTAAGGAAATTCCTACGAAAATTTCGGCAAGAGGTTTCCCCTAAAAACTGTAAGCTATGCCACACAAAGGAAAATATACAGCCACTTCCAATTTTCTCCAAACCCCAAAACTCCAATTCAACATTTAACATACCACAAGCAACTTCTAAATATCCATCAACATGCGCATCATAGTTCTAAACACATTACTTTTTCAAGGAATATATAATTCATCATTACTACCAAAATTATAATAAGATTGTTATTTTCCTTCAATAATTCATAACTCTTAAACATTATAAACTATTTACTACAAACCTCCATAATACTAATCTTTACATTACATGCCAAAAATCATCTCATTTACAAATATTCCTACCCAAAATGTTGATCTCTTACTTCTGTGATGGCTTGTCCCTCTGGTCTTTTAAGAACACCCTCCGCTCTTAAACCTGCACGTGAAAAAATCCAACGCGCTGATGGAAGGACTCAGTTGGTGCTAAATAAACCAACAATTAAATTACAATAAAAGCCAAGGCAAAAACTTTAAAGTATCAACTATATTAATAATACCGAAATTGATTCATTTAATATCAAAAGACTTTGAAGAAATTGAGAAATAAATTACAAATATTGTTCTTTCATTCTTTATTAGCAACAACAAAATTTTCATTTTTCGATTAAGGCTCATATCAATGGCAGAATGAACATAAGCAGATTTGATCGTGGCCTAATTTAAGACACCCACCATACAATACTCATGGCTATAAAAGCACCACCGTTAGGCCTATGAAAGCACCACCCCATCACACAGTCGTGGCCTATGAAAGCACCATCGTGGCCTTATGAAAAGCACCACCCATCACACCAATAAGCGCGTCCGCCTATTTATAAGGGCTGATAACCCTAGCCATAATGATCATAGCTTCACAATAAGAAATCCATCTCATCATACCACGTTCAATCATGCATAGTAGAGCCCAAACAAAAACATTCTTCACAAAAGCAATTTAATTAAACTCAAAACCTCTTCATTTAGTTACTTCAGCAGTTCAAAGTTTTACTCAAAACACTATAAAATGTATATTATACTTAATATAGTAGAAAAAGTTACATAAATTAAGGAACTTTTCAGCATTTCCATAAACTTGACCTCTGCTGGGTTTAACACATAAATTGAGTTATGGGTTCTCCAATTTGCATGAAATTCAGATTCATTAGAAAGATAAGACAAAAAATGCTACAAATGTTCAGAAGGGACACACAAGCCCAGATCACAGGAGAAAGATAGCCAAACAAAAGCTCAGAACACAGGACCAAACAGATCAGACCTGATTTCAGCAAGAACCCAAAGTCCAATGTTCTTTTGAATTCCTTACATTCACCAAACACTCAAATGAAAACCAATACAAAAACGGAGAGAAAATTTCTCAAGACACAGTGGCAAACAACTTTTATGAAG
Source organism: Jatropha curcas (assembly GCF_014843425.1). Next base: position 784,514 of record NW_023591786.1, read on the forward strand.
AACTCCAGAACCTAATCTTATCATTTATAGTGGTCAAAATGTGGCACTCAACGGATATACAGGGAAGACACCATAACAGAACAAGTTTTGGTATTTCACTTCATAAGTTGAGCTGACAAGTATTGAAATTGGAATAAGAATATTGTTTTGAAAGTGAGAAATAGAGCTACAACTTTCATGAAGAATCAGAAAACAAGATGGGGATAGTATAATAGGTCAAAATGAGTTCCCAATTCCCACGGCAGAACACATCTCACATTAAAATCAGCAATTTCAAACAAAACATACCAAAGTTCCCAAAATATATTCAAAAAACCCTAACCAGTAAAAACAAACTTAAACAAGTTGAAATTATGATTGCACTATACTCTTATTAACAAAGTTGTGGAAAAAAGCTTGGAAAGCCTTACTCCTTGGCTTTTTCTCTTCCCGTTTGAGGGATGGTTCTCCAACCTCTTCAAAGCATGGAAGAAATCAACATTACAAGCAAACTAACAAAAGAAATTAGTATGGTTATGCATGATTTAATGCATCAATAACATGTCTAAAACCATGAATTTTACTTAACAATCACAAAACTCAAAAACCACAACTTACTTGCTTCGAGGATGGTAACTTCACTTCTTCTTTGTTTTTAATCACCAAACTCAACTTCTGACTTCTTAATTCTTTCTAAAATTAAGTACTAATCTATGAATTTAAGTTTAGGTAGTTTGGTGGGTAAATTTGAGGTTAAGGAAAATGGAAGAAATGAAGAAGAAAGAGGAAGAAGATGGAGATGGCGTGGATAAGGAGAAGAAGAGAGAAAGAAATAGAGTGTTTTGGTGTTTACTTTAAGTGCCAATAAGTTCAAATTGACTTCCTAAAATCATTGCAAATGTGTGGCTAAGATCAAGTCCTAAGTAATCTCATTCCAATGGCTCTAAATATTTTCCACAAATATATTCTCTCTACTTCTTATTTTAACTCCAACCAATTAATTAAATTAACTCCACCTAAAATAATTCCTCTATTTATTTCTAATTATACCACCATCTTAGAATATTATTGCATTCTAATACATAAACTCTCCAAAAATATTCATTAAATATTTCTATTCCCACTAAATCATGCAAACATGCTCCAAAATAGTTAAATAAAATATTGTAACTATGCATTAGTATTTCCGGGACGTAAAATAATACCAAGTTCCGGACCGATGGTATCTATTCACAGACCGGTAATCGGACGATTTAACCGACACTAAAAAAAATTCAGTCTGTGTTACAATTAAAAATAGTATTATTGAATAGTCTTATGATCTATTTTTTACGGGTATTAAATGATTGTTTATCATATATAGCACTCTATAGGCTTATAGTAATTAGTATTTGGTCAGTATGATCATGCCTATTACAAGTATAAATTTGTGCAAAATTCCCAGTACTGCATGAGGAGACATTGCTATATACAAGTTATAAAAAACAAAAAATCATTTTTTTTTTTTTTTTAATTTTGATTTTTTTGGTATATGTAAAGCTGAAAAGGAAGGTAAGATTTATAAGAGGAAAATTATGTCAAAGTTAATAGTTAACCAAGTTCCCTTCCAAGCAGAAGGCATGCCAGAACGTCCTACAACGGTGGCATCATATTTTTGTTATAAGATTTTGATTGTAGTTAGTTGATTATAAAAAACTTATAAGCAACAATATATATTCTCTTGAAAGAAATTACCTAATGATGTAGGCATCTAACTTTTTTATCCTTGTGTTTAACTATATAAGTGCAGCTGCGCCAAGATTTATAGCTTGTTGCTGGTTAAAATGCATCTTCTTCAAGGTTGAGTATTACAGTCTCTTTCCTCATTATGTTCATCTCGTCATATTGTGGATTAAACTTGATGATGGAAGGGCTTGTGAATTTGTTGGGCCATTCGGGAGGTGAGTCTGAGAATTCATTGGGACCATTGGATGTCCACACCACTGTTAGACAAATGTTCTTTACATTGTGGAATGGTTGTCCGACTACATAGGCAGTAGAGTATTGGATGATAAATGGACAGCTCCAAATTGGTCTGATGGAAAAGTTTACATGGTGGGAAACCCTAATGAAAGACTTTTTCAGGTTAGTTCATTTTTATTTCAAGCCAGTTTTATTTAATTTGCATTACCTTTTAAATTTCTTTGGTTTTTGGATTGAAAAAGAAAGGTTTCATGATCTTCTTAGCAAACAGTACAAACAAACTTTGGTATAAACCATTTTTTTTTTAAAATGTAGAATCCATTGATATTATGAATTTTTTCATGTTTGTGCTAATAAAATTTTGAAATTTTGAAATTTGATAATCTAATTGAATTCCATGTCATTTTATGTATGATATAAATTTAGATTAATTCTACATGGATAATTTTTTAAGGGTAGAGTTATTTGCTAGGGCCAGGAAATTTTGTTATATGTCAGGAGCAAAATTTTAGTATTTGACATAAATACTACCTACAAAATTTAAAATTCAATCAAACTCCACAAAATTTTTATAGAATTTTATTTCTATAAAATAATTCTTAGATATTAGATTTACTCCCTTTCTTACTATAAAGCGTATTTTAAGGTTCATTTTTTTTTTGTCCACTATAATGTTATTTTAGACTTATCAAGGAAGTTACTAATAATTTGTTTTCAATTTTTATACTTGTCCTTTTTGTTGTATCTTCCACTAATGTATGCATTTAATTAGTTAGAAATTGATAAATGTAATTAGTTAATATAAATATTTTTTTGCTAAAAATTTGATACTTTTCAATTACTCTTTAATGTGGTGCAATAATAACCTCAAATGATACATTGCAATGAAATGAAGAAGTATATTTTTTACCTTTTTAGCAGTACTTCATTGGGCTCATTCAGACCTAGATTTTATTTCTTAAGGTTATATATGGTATTTATTATTACACTATATCTGGCCATATGCTTTTTGACATCTCTACTCAATCATATTTTGACATCAAACCAAAATTAAAAAATAAAGGATCTATTGCTATATTATTTCTTTCAAATATCAAAATTTCAAATTTTATCCCTTGATTTAATTGGAAGCTCAATTTTTAGAAATAAAGTTTTAGTGTAATGTATAAAAAATTGGGCTTTTTGTTCCTTTGTTTGCAAGTTTTAGGGGGGTAAATTGTATAAAAGTTGATATTTTTTGGTCAAATTGAATTATTGCTTCATAAGTTTAGGGTGTTAAATTGTATAAAGAATGAATTTTTTGGTCAAAAAATTGGGAAGTTTGCTTCCAAGTTTAGGGAGAAATTAATTTTTATTCTTTTTAATTTTTATATCTTGTTCAATCATGTCATCAATAAATGGTTTTACTAAATTGTTAGGCTAAAGAGAGGCTTTCTTGCATTATAATTTGATTTATTGCTCTAAATTATAAAATCAAATGAATCAAATTTCACCTTTGCACATTCCGATTAATTAATTAACAATAAGATGCACAATTTTATTTTTATTTTTGACATATGGGTTAAAAACTAGGACTAAAATTTTACTTTAAAACTAACAAAAGTAACAACTTAAGGTTGAATTTGTTCTAGGGCAACAAAAATATCGAGGATATATGAAGAGACTTTTGAGGAGTGAAATAACTTGCAGAATAATTAGAGACTTTGTTTTGCTTGGAAAAATTGGAAGCTTTTTATTTTATTGAGAGAAACTTGTTGGATTTTAATTAAAGAACGGGTTTGGGAAATTTTATTATATTATTTGTTTGTGTTTTCAATGAGACTTATACAACCTATTTATACACAGTTATTCAAATTCTAAATAGGGGGATAATTAGAATAAATAAGGAAAGAGCAATATATACTTCCTAAATAGCCTAAATCGACTCAATACTCAATATTCTAGTTCTTCAAGCTTCATTGCGAAGCTTTGAAATGGAAAATCTTTTTCCATTTTTTTATTTCAATTTTGTGCATTTTATTATTTAAAATAATCCAATTTGTAGTTAATTTGTGATGCAAAAAAATTGCAGATCAAAACTGGGAACTATCCGAATGAGTATTTGACATCAATCTCAGGTTACTACAATAAAATATTCGATCGTATTTATATCAGTTCAATGGTTGTTAAATAAGCAATAGAAGAGTGTTTGGTCCATTTGGTACTAAAGTAAGAAGGGCGGGACTATTTTTTGGTTCCATCTAAGTATAGGCAAAAATGTTGGGTTCTTTGGAGAGTTATGATCATTATCTTACTTTCAGTTGAGTATTATGGGAAACCAACTGACCATTTAAATCTTTTGTCCATTTGGAGGCAATGGTGGAGTCTTATTGGGAGATGGGGATCATACACTACATATAAGGCGATATAAACTGTGGTTTCTGAATCTTATGTTAATCAACTCCATTCATCATAGAATACGAAAACAATGGGAGCTGGTATCATCTACTTAAGCATGGAGGAAGGGAGGCAGCAGCACCACCATATGTGGTTTAGTCTGTCTTATTCTTTGATTTGCATCTAGAATATTGCATTAGTTTTTTTAAAGCGTATTGGATTATGACATAGGGTGCCTTTTTGTGCCTTTCTATCAAGTTAAAGTGGTTTTAAAGAGGGTATGATACATGTAAGTAGGCGTTGTAAACAGGCCAAGTTTTGAACTCTGTTGAGCTTAAGCTTGATTTTGAGGTTTGAAAAAACTGAGATACAGCTCTACTCTTTTACAAAATTTATAGTTTTTTTTAAAAAGCAAACTTCTGCCCTTTTATGGGTTCAACTGTGAGTTCAAGGCTCGAACCTTATATATTTTACCAAATATTGATAAGTTAGACTTCGAGCTCTCAGTGAACAGAGTATCAAATTTTTTTATTATTTTTCGCAAAGCTGAGCCTCGAGCAGCTTACGGTTGGCTTCGTGTTATTACAGCCCAAATCATGAGAAGTAGTATTGCATTGTCTCCTTTTCAATTAAGGACTAAAACCTTTCGTTGTGTTTTTTCTAGGAGATTAATTTTCATAGTCAAAACTCGTTATCCACGCCAATTCTTAATAATGATTCATTTTGTAGGTTTGATCTAGATTATCCAAGATGAATATGTGGACTTCAATTTCAGGATATCATGAGGTAGAAATTCTAACTTCCCCGCTGTGGTTCGAATCAATTACAATTAAAAACTAATAGAGAGAGTTTTTACGGACTTTTGGGTAGAAAAAAGGAAAGGACTTTCTGTCCCACAAACTTGAGGAGGGTAAAGATCATATGGGTTCGGGATGGATGAGTGGTGATCATCTAAAATTCAAGCGTGGACATTTGGAGCCTATCCTCCAGTCTATATGCTGCTTAGTCTATATGCTGTAAAAACTATTGGTCCATTTGGTGAAGGGAAAGGATATTTATGGGATGATGAGGTTCATTCGGCAATAAAGCAAATAAGAATTACACATGGAGCTTTTGTGAGTTCCATTTGTACTGAATATTATAACGATGATGGTTTATCAGAGTGGTCTAAGAAGCATGGTCAAGACCTTGAACCCAAAATGAGCACGGTTAGTATTCTAAAATTATTTATATTAGTTTAATTCAATTCCTATGCAACATGAAATATCAAGTGAAAAGAACAATTATTTCTTGTTGGATAGCTATTTTTGAATTTAATTTAAATTTTAAGTAATAATTTTGCAAACTATGCATTTAGGTAAAACTTTAAAGGGAAAGTATAGAACAATATGACGAGTATAGAACAATATGACGCTGTTTGATTCTTTTGTGTTTAAAGGGTTGTGATTTAAGTCATTCATATTTTGGGTAGCAAAATTCTTGCATAATAAGTATAAGCATAATCCAATAAAGGCATTGGTCGTAGTGAGAGTATGATAAGAATGGTTCTTCTTCTTATTCTTTTTTTTTTTCAATGTTTTCAATTTTAAATTTTACATAATTTTCTATACCCATAAAATCACTTTTCCATTCATGTATTCTATATTATTTTGTGAATCATATATTGGCAAAGTTCGCTAAATTTGCATTTATAATTCTTTTGTTGTAGATTAAGCTTGATTATCCAGATGAGTTTCCAGATGAGTTTCCAACTTCAGTTACGGGTTTACTATGACTCCTATCAATGAAATGATGACTACAGTTTTCACATCACCACATCCCCAAGAGCAAAATAGAAGAACTTATGGTTATTTGGTCAGAAATTTGGTAAGCGTTTTTCTTTTGCATCATTTGATGGAAAAGATTTTAGGATTCCATGTAAAGAAGCACGGCTATCTTCTATGCACTTGGGGCACACATTCACCCTATCTCCTGAACCCAACACCATCTAATCTTTTGGGCCATTTTGGAGGTAGAGATGGCGATCAATGGGGATGATGGATTTTATACTAATCAAGGCAATTGGTAATTTCTAGTGGATCCATTGTCAACTCTATTTGCATTGAGTATTGATAGAATGGTCAATCGTCAATCTATATGGTCATCAAAGCATGGACAAAGTGTTGGAGACAAGACATACACGGTTAGTTTTATTTTCTAATTCATTGGATTACTTAAAATATTACATAATGCATTCCAAATTGGTTTGAGTTAATTAAGCAAATCATTTAGTTCCAAACTTGCACCCTCAAATTTTATTAACTAACATCCATGGATTGCACGAATGAATAAGGGTGAAGCATCTTATACCAATGGAAAAATGGTTAAGGCTCTATTACAATAGCTTTTAAGGGAGCTTTTAGTGTTTTGAATAGGGTCAAAACACCATTTTTGTTATTTATGGTGTTTGGTACTGTAAGATTGATGTTAGTGTTTAGAGGTTGAGTGAGTGGATTATGAAACATTACTTCCTTTAACATTTGATGAAATGCTTTGATGAATTGCTAGTAAAACAACTCAAAGCTACTAAAACAGCTGACAGCTACTAAATCAAATAATTTTGACGAACAGAGCTTAAGTCTTGTTCATTTTGGGTTCAAAAAAAGATTAACAATCCTAGTTTGATATTAACAATCCTAGTTTGATAAGAGAATATATATAGCTATTTTAATTGAGGGTGTTACACTTAAACGCATGTCAAGGATTTTGATATATTTATGGCAGATTGGAATATATTTGATAAGCATTACATAGAAGTAAATTTGATAGTGTTAATTGATTTTTTTTTCAATATGATGGGTAAAGTAAATTATATCAGTAGTCATTTAATTTTGCGTTTAGTTTCATTAAGGTCACATAATTTCAATGTCATTTTTTTAGTCACTCAACGTTAATTTTTGTTTCAACGAGAGGTCACCTACTGAAAACTAATAATTGGAATAGTAATATGACACTAAAATTACATATTTCACAAAAGAAAGTTCATGATTAAGAAAACATAAAAAGAGAAGAAAGCAAAATGTTGCAAATATAACATTTTTTCTGAAGAATTCGCCATGATATTTTCTGAAGAATTCGCCATGATATATCTGATCCGTGCATAATATCATGAAAAGTGGATACAAATTTTTGACTGCTACTTAGTATCGGTAATAGGTCTAAAAAGGTATCTAAAAATATCAAATTTAGATATTTGTTGAAATTTTTTTAAAAATTGTTTCATGAAGATGGCATTATTTGTTAAATAAGTTAATAAATAAATTTTAAATTAATGTATTAGGAGAAAATATGATTTTTTAAAATGAAATATTTTATTTTTAGTGCTATGTTAGTATTTTCGATGACGGGATTCGGGTGAGTCGCCTCCCATTGAAATAGAAATCAAGTTTTAGTAACTAAAAAATGACATTAATATTATGTGACGTTATAAAATTAAGTGTAAATTTAGATGACCATTAGTATAATTTACTCGGAGTATGACACAAGTTTAAATTTTGGAAAATAACAAATTGGTCATTGAGTTATAGTCAGATTAACACATGAGGGCCTCTATTTTCAAAAATTGACTTTGAAATCCCTAACTTATGATTTCATTAACATGTTGGTCCTTCCGTCCAAAATAGCCTCTTTTAATTGGCAATTGACAAAGAAATTGGTCTCTAAATTATAGTCCAACTAACAGTAAGGTCCCTAGTTGAGTTTAAGAACAGATTTGGGAAAATATTGTTTCTATCTTTCTTGTGTCTTCAATGCGATTCATACATCCTATTATACACAATCATCAAACTCTAAACAGGAAAAGCTAATCTAATTCTAAATAGTAAAAAAACAAATAAGGCAAGAATGATTTTCTCCTAAATAGTTATATACAAGTCAACACTCCCCCTCAAGTTGGTGCTTGGATATTGCTCATGCCCAACTTGCAAACCATTTTACGGAATTATTTGCTATTACGCTCTTTAGTAGGAGCATCTGGAATTTGATTATCCAAAGTCACATGGATAAGCTTCAAAACACCTTGATGACTTCTTCTTTTATGAAATGTCTTTCAATCTCTATGTGCTTTGTCCGATCATGTTGAACTGGATTTTGAGAAATACTAATTGCGGCCTTATTATCACAAAATAGAGTTGAATCTTCTCCTTCCAACATTCACAATTCTTTCATTATCTTCCTTAGCCATAACAATTTGCAAACTCTTTATGGCTCTATATCCCGCTTCTGCACTTGAATGTGCTACCACAATGTGCTTTTTACTTCTCCAAGTAACTAGGTTTCCTCCAACAAAGGTACAATATCCAGAAGTTGATCTCCTATCATTTGGATATCTAGCCAATTAGCGTCAGTAAAGGCTTCAGTTTTTAGGTGACCATGCTTAAAGAAGACCTCTTCCAGGTGCAGATTTTAGATATCTTATAATGCAAAAGACAACTTCAAGATGAGAATTACGAGGATCATGCATATATTGACTAACTAGACTTACAACCTATGTTATATTAAGTCTAGTATGTGAGAGATAAATCAATCTGCCAACCAATCTCTGATGTTGACCCAAGTAAACCGGTTCTCTCGTTCTAGCTTACAATTTGTGACTAACTTCAATGCGAGAATCAACCGTTTTACAACCCAACATGCCATTTTCTTTTAAGAGATCCAGGATATATTTCCTTTGAGAGAGAAAGACACTTTATCCAATCTAGCAACTTCTATACCCAGAAAGTATTTTAGACCTCCTAAGTCCTTAATGTCAAACTCCTGAGCCAACAACTTCTTTAAGTGAGCAATCTCCTCTTCATCGCCAACAACTTCTTTAAGTGAGCAATCTCCTCTTCATCATCTCCAGTCACAACCATATCATCAACATAGACAATTAGTAAAGTGATCTTACCATTATAGTGTCTAATAAATAAGGTATTATCAACATTACTTTGAGAATAGCTGAAGGAAATCACAGCTTACTAAATCTATCAAACCATGCTCTATGCAACTATTTCAACCTGTACAATGCTTTCTTCAATCTACAAATATTACTTTTGGTTTTCTCATTATTAAAGCCTACAGTAATATCCATGTATACTTATTCTTCTAGATCACCATGCAAAAAAGCATTTTTTTTTACATCAAATTGATGCAAGCTCCAATCCAAGTTGGCTGCTCAGGACAACAAGACTCTAATTTTACATCAAATTGATGCAAGCTCCAATCCAAGTTGGCTGCTCAGGACAACAAGACTCTAATTGCATTCATCTTTGCAATTGGAGCAAATGTCTCCTGATAATCCACTCCATAGGTCTGACTAAATCCCTTAGCCACCAATCTGGCTTTGTACCTTTCAACTGTGCCATATGCCCTGTGTTTTACTATGAATACCCATTTGTATCCCACTGGTTTCTTCCCTAATGAAGGGGTAACAAGTTCCCAAGTTCCATTCTTTGCCAAAGCTTTCATCTCCTCCACCATTGCCGCTTTCCATTTTGGATCTTGATATGCTTCCTGCCAATTCTGTGGAATAGAAACAAAAGAAATAGACAACACAAAGCCTTTATAGGACGGTGATAAAGAGTCATAAGAAACAAATCAGGATATAGGGTGTTTGGTACAAGTTCTAACCCCTTTTCTGAGAGTAATGGGAAGATTAACATTATCAACTACAGGGTCAGAGTCAGAAATATTAACAGAAGGAATTGCATCAGAATTAGAGCTGGGAGTTATAAAGCACTCACCATATGGATTTTCAGGAGTTGAGTGCAGAGATGACGATTGACTAGGTATATCATGTGTGATGGCATTAACCATCTCTCTTTGAGTGTACCTTTTTAAATCTGGCAAATCAAGTCTACCATTTTTTAGGTTCTTGCTCATCATTAGTGTTCATATTCACAAATTGTTTAGGAACAAATACGAACATAGGAACTAAAGGAACCTCCTCATCTATCCTAATCTCCCCTGAAGAGAAGCTTGGGAGAAATAAGGCTAAAACTCTCTAAAGGTCACATCCATACTCCCAAAGTATTTTCGGGATGGGGGATGATAACACTTATACCCTTTTGAGTGGCAAAGTAACCTACAAACACACATTTCAAAGCTCTAAGTTCCAACTTGCCTCCATGCCTGTAATGAACGAAACAAATACGATCAAATACTTTTGGAGGAAAAATATATGAAGTGTTACCCTGTAAAGCGGCTACAGGACTTTTAAAATTGAGTGTCCTAAGAGGCATCCTATTAATAAGATAAACTGCAGAGAGCACTGCATCTCCCTAATAAGTCTTAGGTACATTCATGGTGAATAAAAGGGATCTAGCTACCTCAAGTAAATGTCTATTTTTCCTTTCAAACACCCCATATTGAGTACTAGTATTCAAACAACTAGTTTGATGTATGATTCTTTTAGATTCTAAATAATCCTGAAACATGCTATTCATATATTCAGTTCCATTATCAGTTTTCAAAAATTTTAACATTTGCATTAAACTGTATACTAATCATGTTATGAAAAGACCTAAAGCAAGAAAACACTTGATTCTTTCTTTTAGCAAGTTAACCCAAGTTAATATAGTACAACAATCAATAAAGGTAACAAACCATTTATAACCAAATAATGAAACAGTAGAAGTAGGACCCCATACATGAGAATGAATAGTCATGAAAGGAACTGAGCTTTTATTATTATGGGAAACATAAGAAATTGTATGTTTAGCAAGTTTAGCATCACAAACTAAAGACTCTAACTGACAATGCTCAAAAAGACTGGGATATAATCTCCTTAGGACTAGAAAAGAGGGATGCCCTAATCGCCTATGCCACATAATTATTTCTTGACTAGGATTACTATGATTTGCTAATAGGGATCGAGTAATACAAGGAGCGAAAGAACTCCAACCCTTTTCGAGAAGATATAAGCCATCATGCAATAACCCTTTTTCGAGAAAGATATAAGCCTCATGCAATCAACCAAAACCAATCGTTTTGCAATCAACCAAAACCAATCGTTTTCCCTATTCTCAGATCCTGCAAAATACAATGAGTAGGAAAAAAAATTCAACTTTTCAATTGAGGGCTTTTGTAATGGCACTAATAGATAAAAGGTTTACATGAAAACTGGGTATGTGAAGGACAAAAGTTAAATCAATGGTAGATGTGCACTTAATAGAACCTGTGCCAACAATAGGTGTAAAAGAACCATATGCAATGCTTACAGTTTCTTTACCAAAACAAGATGAATATATTACGAATTTATTAGAAGAGCTTGTCATATGTTTATTTGCTCCTGAATCTATAACTCATGAATCATCATCAACTGAATTAGCAAGAAGGGTCGTATCTGATTGCACAAAATTGGAAGAAGCAACAGAGGTCGATGAATAGTCTAACTTTGACAAAAGGCGCTTTAATGATTGTACCTTTTTAGTGGAGAAACTCCCAGCAGATGATGCTTCAGGTACTGCTACTACTTCAACTTGGTGTGCAAAAGGTCTAGATGAACCCATCCTTTTACCACCACGACCCCTATAGTCGGTCGGCTGTGCAATTTCCAATATTATTCCTTTGTATGTCTTGGCTTTCCACAATAATCACATACTAAATAGTCTTATTAGATGAGATTTGGATAGTTTGTAAAGGTTGAGAAGTAAGAAGTCCAGATTTTTCAAATGGAAGTAGTAGTTAGCATGAAACATCTCCAGCTTTCTTCCTATTGAACATAAGAATATGTCTGCTGCAGTGAAGGCATATGATCTTTCCTTAGGCTTTGAATCCATATTGGATCATATTCAGTATTCAAACCTGTAGGAAACTCATATATGTGTCCCTTTTCAACTTTCCTTTGATATCCTACCACATCAGCCTCACATTTGGGATGGTAATCCTCATAGTAATCAAGTTTCTGCCACAAACTAGTCATTCAGCATAATATTGATTAATGGTCATCCCACCTTACTTTGTTCCTAGAACTTTATTCCGAACTTCATACACTTGTGAATCATTCCCATGTTGAGAATAAGTTTGGGAAACAGTTGACCAGATTTTTGCTGCAGTGTCCAACATCCAATAGCCACTAGAGATCTAAGGTTGCATGGAATTAATAAGCCAAGATATTACTAAGGAATTTTCAGAATCCCACTTGTCATAGGTCGGACTAGTTATTTCAGGCTGTGCTTTATTTCTAGTGACATATCCCTGTAGTCCCCGAGCATTAATAAATAACAAACATGACCTTGACCAAGCAAGGTAGTTAGTACCATCAAGCCTAACTGGACTAATTTACAAAGAAGGATTGTCCAAAGAAGCAACCAACTTTGTTTCAATAGTTTCAATTTTTTCAACAAGTTTAGTCCCATCAACCATGACTGAATAATTGTTGAAAGAAAAACTAGTTGTTGGCAGAGAGATAGTAACACGTGAAAGAAAAACTAGTTGTTGGCAGAGAGATAGTAACACGAATAAATACCAAGACATAGATGCGCAGAGAAACAAGTCATGAATAAGGCTGGGGTGAAGTCGCCGGAGCAGGACGAGTCTGCCGGAGTAAGTCCAGTTGAGATAGGCTGCCGGAAAGTGACTCGCGCTGACGCGTGGTAGAGATGTTGAATCTATAATTGGCACATGAACCCACAAAGTAGTGCTAATTTCTCCCTTTTTAGAATGGGGATTGGCCATGAATAGATCTTACTTACGGGTAAGAGTAAGAACATCTATTAAAAGGGCAGCTGATCTGCGACTAAGAGAAAGGAGGGAAGAGTTTAGGACCTTTACTAAATTATCCGATGTAAATAGGACCTTACTAATTATCCGAGTAAAATTTGAGTTTCTTGGACGGTCATTGGACTTTGGGGAATGGGTCGCCAGTAGCTGGTCTTCCTTCCAGGGGTCGCGATGTACTTCTACTCCACCCTAAAAACCTCTGATAGGTTAATATCAATCCCTACCCTAAGAGCTCTGTTTACACAATTTTCGGTCCCGCTCTGACACCAAGTGGAGTTTAGGAATAGATTGGGAAAATATTGTTTCTGTATTTGTATTGTCAATGTGATTAATACATCCTATTTATACACAATCATCAAACTCTAATTAGGAAAAACTAATCTAATTTCAAATAGGAAAAAGCAAACGAGGCAAGAATGATTTTCTCCTAAATAGTCTATATACACGTCAACATCCCTATTTTTTAATGTCATTAATACTTTGGTCCTTCTCTTATGATTTCTGTAACAGTTTGGTGTCTCTGTTTTGGATGGAAAGATCAAATTGATGTTTTATTTGGGTTGTTTAAATGACAAATAGATTAAGGACCAATAAGTAAAAAGAAAAGAGAACTGTGATTTGACCAAGCTAAAGTGTATTTGTTTATTTATATATATAATATATAATATATAATAATATATAATATATATCAAGGTGCTATGTATCGTAGTTGAAAGTTTGTCCTTAATTATGATATTAACCATTTATTGAACATGAATAAATGGGGTATTATTGAACATGAATAAATGGGGTAATGTCTTTGGTATGTGTTTTAATATGGATATGGATATATATATATATAAAGTAATAATGTTAAACATACTTTTGATATGAATGTTGGTGTATTGGATTATGGTTTAAATTAGTTTCTAAACTAAATGTTCAGTTTATTAGTTTACAATTTTAGTTCGAATTTATTCATTTAAGAGAGATGTAAATTGTTATTTAATTTTTAGTATGGGAAATAAATATTATGGCTTTATTAGTGAAAGCACCTAATGAGGAGGACTTTGAAGAAAAGTAAGCGAAAAGAGAAGCTAAAAAAAAGTCAGTAAAGCTAGAGCTAAAGCATTTGCAGACTTGTATCAAAAGCTAGGAACAAGAGGGGGAGAAAGATATGTACAAGCTCACAAGATTGAGAGAGAAAAGGGTAAAGGCTTGAGCCAAGTTAAGTGCATTAAAGATGATTCCCGTTGGGGGTTAACAGGAGATAAAGAGATGAAAGAGTGGTGAAGGTGCTATTTCGACTTGTAATTCAACAAAAGCCACGAGTACTTTACGGACCTTCATGTACTGACAGAAACCTTAGGTACCTCGTAGAATTAGGTGTAATAAGGTCAAGAAGGCTTTGAAACATACGAATGTTTGAAAAATATATGGTCTAGATAGTATTTCTACATCTAGAAGAGTCTTGGGAAAGTTAGAGTGGCTTGGTTAACAAAGTTATTCAAAGTCATGCTTAGAGCTAGAAAGATGTTGAATGAGTGGAGAAATAACACTTTGATACTGATATATAAGAAAAGGAGAGACATTAAAGCTTTATAACTACTGTGGTATTAAACTTACGAGTCATATAATGAACTTTGGGAAAGATTAATACAACATGGATTGAGGGACATTACTAATGTATCAAAGAAACAATTTTGATTTATGCCTGGTGGATCTCCAACATAGGATATTTTCCTACTAAGAAGAGTGATGGAAATGTATTGGGAAAAGAAGAAGGATCTGCACATGGTATTCATTAACCTAGAGAAAGCTTATGACAGAGTGTAGAGGGAAGTACTTTAGTGGGTATTAGAGAAGAAAGTTCATAATAAGTATATAAAACCATTAGAAATATGTATGAAAATGCAGTCACCAGTGTTAGAAAAGTTGGAGCAAAGGAGTTCACAATAATAGTTGGGCTTCATCAAGGATCTATTTTGAGCCCATACTTATTTACCCTCGTAATGGATGAGCTAACGAGTAATATACAAGAGGATGTTTCTTAGTACATGCTATTTGCAGATGATTTTGTCCTAATCGATGAAACTAGTGAGAGAGTGAACTAAAAGTGGGAACTATGGAGAACTCTTGAGGATAAGGGTTTTAGGCTAAGTAGAAGTAAGAGGGAATACATATACTGCAAGTTTGGTTTAAGAAAAGTAGAAAAGTGAGGTTAGATTAGATGGTATGCTAGTGCTCAAGTGCAACTAATTCAGATGGATGTATTGGCACATAAAGTTGGATGAGATTAAAATTGATCACATTAGACAAAAGGCTGCAAGTAGGTAGAATTTGGAGATAAAATAAGAGAATGACGCCTAAGATGGTATGGTCATGTATTATGCTGACCATCACATGCCCCAATTCTCAAATGTGATACTTTAGTAGTTGAGGGTACTAAAAAGAGAAGAGGTCGACCTAAAACTTGCTTTGAGGGAACCATCACATGCCCCAATTCTCAAATGTGATACTTTAGTAGTTGAGGGTACTAAAAAGAGAAGAGGTCGACCTAAAACTTGCTTGGAGGGAAATTGTCGCTAAAAATCTATGGTCTTTCGATATTAGTGAGGGTATAGCTACAAACAAAATATAATGGAGGCAAAAGATACATGTAGCAAACCCTAATTAATTGTTGCCTAATTCATGCTTTGTTCTATTTATTAATATATTAAATGATTCTAAAATTCCTGTTCAAAATCTTTTACAGAAAGTATTTAAAAATTTTTTTTCCGACCAATATTTTGCTTTGTATTATTTTTGACATGATCGGAGTGAATATTTAAAACAAAGGATTCATATAGTCTATCTCAACTAGTTTGGGCCTAAGGTATGGTGGTGGTTGTTGAATAAATTAAAGTTATACTACAAGTTCAAAAGGTAAATTTGCCTAAAAAGTCAAATCTAACTTTTCTAATCATTTTCATTAAGTTTAGGGCTAAATTGGCCTAGAAGGTCAAATATGACCTTTTTTATTCTGCTAAACAAATTTAAGGGCTAAATTGGCCTTTATTCCTATTTTATTTTGTAAGGTGATTTTTCATGCCCATCTTAATACTATTCCTCTTATGCAGATTAAGCTTGACATCCCAGATGAGTTTCTCATTTCAATATTAGGCTCTTATAGTAGTGCAAACTCTAGTTCTACCATAATTGAACCACTCACATTCCAAAGCAATAAAAAGATATATGGACCATTTGGTATTAATATGGAGCCGCAATTTGGTACTGGAAGTGGAAACAAGGAATTCTCATTATTGGTCAATATCAATATAATATCATATGGTAAAATAATTGGATTTCATGGAACATGCAGTGATTATCTACACTCCATTGGAGTGTATTTGAAGCCAATTCCTATGTCATATCAACTTGAAACTTGTAAACCATGTGGAGGACAAGATGGAAATGTATGGGATGATGGATTTCACACAACAATAAGGCAATTGATAGTAGGGGTTGGATCTATAGTTGATTCATTACAAGTTGAGTATGATAAGCATGGGCGCTCGATGTGGTGTGAAAGGCGTGGTTATAGCATTGGAGGCAATAAATACATGGTAAGTCCATTATGACTTCATTTGTTCTTTTCTTTTTAGGAAATAAATATGCTAATTTATTGCTGAAAATTTTATTTTTTTTTTGTTTTTGTTATTTTTCCACTATAGCAAGGTGCATGTTGATTTACTATGAAATTAGCCAAAAAAAAAAAAAAAAAATCCTCTTGTTTTAAATACTTGCAAGAATCAAGATGATTATTAAACAATTTCAATTCTAGAAAAGAAATTTTATTAAAGTTTTACTAAATTTGTATAAAAGAGGTAAAGGTGATTAGGAAGATAGGAATGTGATAAGAAAGAGAAAAATGAAGTAATTAAATAGAGATAACTAGTAACAAGGGTGAAGTATAAAAAATGATCAACACTTGCTTACTTTCTATAAAACGACTAATGAAATGGTAATTTTTAATTCGAGTAAATTATACCAATCAGTCACCTAATTTTGCACTTAATTTCATTAAGGTCACACACTTTTAATTTGTCATTTTTAATTAGTCAACTTTAATTTAATTTTTATTTATTAGGCTTAATTTAAATTTTTTATTTATTAGAGTTCATGCATCCGGATCCTGTAGTTTGGAATGGTAAATATGATACTAAAAAATTATATGTTTCAAAAAAAAAAATCATGATTACCTAAGGAATGTAAGTAAAAGAAAAGAAATGTTACAAAATCATTTTTTCCTTTTTTTAAACTTTTTTTTTTCTTTTCTTTTGTAACCTTTTAAAACGTAAATGAACGTTTTTTTTTTTTTCCTTAAAACGGCAATATAAGAGTGTTTTTTCCTTTTTTTTTTTTTTTTTCCTTTTTTCTTTTTGAAACTTATTTCATGAAAACAACATTATTTGTTAAGAAATTAATAAGTAGACACCAAATTAATGTATTATGACAAGATATGATTTTTTAAATGAAATATTTTTTTTAGTACCATATTAGTACTTTTGCTGACCAGATTCTGGTGAGTGATGTCCTGTTGAAATAAAAATCATAGTTTCAAAAAGAAAAAAAGACAAGTTAAAGTTATGTGATCTTACAAAATTAACTGTAAAGTTAAGTTACATTGACTACTAGTTTAATCTACCACAAAATTTTCTAAAGTGAAACTAAAGTGCAGCAAAGGAAGTAATGCTAGAAATAAGAATCACCAACAAATACAATGCAAATTTTTTATGTTGAAATATATAAAGAGTTTTAGTGTAATTGTTAATATTGTTTAAGGAATATATTTAGGAATTTCCATATGTAACTTGTAGGCAGTTTGCATTCATTTGCTCCAAGTCGATACATATTCTCCCATTACTTGCTCTCGACTCCTTAAAGATTCCTATTCTAAATTCTATTTCCTGTTGTATTAGGTAGTCCCCAACATACATACATATACACACACATATATATACATATATAATGTCCTCTTGATCAATCAAGAAAACACAATTTTCTTTCATCATATTTATTTTTAACTTGGTATCAGAGCCATGAATTTTTTTTCTCAGATTACAAGTCAAACTTCCATCAATCTTATTCATGCACCTTTGCCTTCTTCAACATCCTTTGTGTAGGCCAATCATTCCTTTTCTATAAAACTAAATACCAACAATTATATAGCATGGAAGATGTAGTTTATTCCATTGCTCGATTATCAACACGCATGGCTATATTGATGGTTCAATGATTCCCTCGACCAAAAACCATTCCTATACTATGGATGTTACTCAATACATTCCTAATCCTGCCTGTGAGACTTGGTTTAAGAAAGATGAGATGCTTGATGCTTGGTTATTAACTTCTCTAACTGAGGAAATCTTTTCTAATGTTATTGATCTCTTTTCCGCATCTGAAATTTGGCGATTGATCTCTTTTCCGCATCTGAAATTTGGCGAGCCTCAGCAAATGCTTTTGGATCTGTTTCTCAAAATCATAAACTTGAAATCCATATTTTTCTTCATGAATTAAAGAAAAATGATCTTACAGCCTATTAATATTTGCGGAGTGCTAAGGCACTCGCGGTTGACCTCTATCTCCTGCTGAATTTTATGCTTAATTTATTGAAATATTGAGAGTGAATTTCATAGTATTATCACCATCTTAAATTTGCAACTTGACCCAGTTTCCTTTCATGAGCTGGCAGTTTCCTTTCATGAGCTGGATGGTCCGTTGTTGCACATGAAATATAGATTAAAAGCTTGCTTGAACCTCTCATGGCCAATACAGTGACAGCAGCTCCTTGTGCGCCTCAATTCATGTCTTTGGCATGCTTAGGCAGACAACCCCTCATCGTCCTTCTTTTGGCTCAAGTCCTCATCACTAGATGCTCCTAATTTTAACTGTGTAGCCAATGTTAGATCTGTGGTTGGTGAAACCATATGACTATTACATGCCATTGACAGTATTCCCTTCGTCCTACCTACACGCTTAAAGCAAATTTACAGCTTCACTTTGTAATGCTTCTTATGCGACTATCCCTCTAATTTTACTCCATATCATTATGTGCCTGCTACTCCAAGGTTTCCATATACTGCTAACTTCCATGTGACACCAAATCTCTTAGCCATATGTGCACCACTCCAAAGCAATGTGCACCACTCCAAAGCAAGGTAAGATCAACTCCATGTTGGCAATGGACAAAAGTTGCACATAGCTCATATTGGTAATGCCTCTATTACTTCTTTAAATGGTTCTTTGGCACTCAATAATATTCTTCATGTTCTCTCCATAACTTAAAGCCTTTTATCTGTTCAAAAGTTCACCTTTGATAATTCTGTGTATTTTGAATTTTCTCCTACTCGCTTTTTTTATGAATTAGGTTACCAAGGATTTTTTTATTAAGAGCCAAACTGATGGAGTTTATGTTGCCCCTTCATCTACCAAACAAGCTTTGGTGTCGCCAATTCCTATGATAGACAATTAACATGTTCGATTAGGCCATCCCAATGCCCGTGTTCTTTCTCATATTCTTAAAGAGTTCAATTTATTGTCTTCTTCTTCAAATTTACTTCCATGTTCTTCTTATTCTTTAGGAAAGTTAACTTGGGATTCCTCTTGTGTCCATTGAATATAAGAGCATTGTTCCTTTTGATATTATTCATTTAGATGTTTGGGGTCTTGAGATGTTTGGGGTCTTGTTCTTTTTATCTAATTTTAGGTTTTAATTTAGGTTTTCATTATATGATTTTGTTTATTGATTATTTCACTCGATTTACATAGGTTTCTTTCCAAAAAATAATAGTGAAGTGAATTCTATTTTCTTGAATTTTCTAGGAACCTTGTTAAAAGGCAATATAATCTTAAGGCTTCCATTCAGATTGGGGGAGATGAGTATCAAAAATTGAACAAGTATTTTCAATCTATTTGATTTGTAAATTGCATTGCATGCCTTTATACTCTTGGGAAAAATGGAGTTGTTGAATGAAAATTCGGC
The DNA here is from genome assembly GCF_014843425.1 of Jatropha curcas. The sequence continues at coordinate 804,576 of NW_023591786.1, forward strand.
ATTTTTATAAAAGTTTAACTTTACTTGCTCATGCTCAGTTACGTTTAGTGTTTTGGAGTTATGCCTTTGAAATTAGTGTCTTGTTAATAATTTGCTATATCATATCTCATATAAAGATCTCCATATTTTCTGTTGTTTGGAAAATTTCCATCCTTTTTAGAAATTAAACCTTTTGGGGGTTTTTGGGGGTGGTGTATCCTTTACTTCATCTTATAATACTCATTAAGTTTTCACTTTCGTCCTACTCATGTTACTTGGTCCTGTCCTTCTCAACTCTACTTTCCGGATCTTTTAAGATGTGCAACACTAACGGTGCTTATCTGCATGGCATTCAAGTTTCATGAAAAGGATTTAAGTTTCATGAAAAGGATTTTCCATGCCTAGTGTTGGTCAAGCCATCTTCTACCCTTTCGCCATCATCCACTACACTTGTCTGCATATTTAGCATACACTCCTTGCACATTTGCATGCTGAACACTTTAGGTATATCCTCTTCCCTTCCCACTATTATTAGACTAACTACTTCCTCATCCACCTCCGCCAATTTGCCTTCTCCTGTCAATCTTGTTGTTGACTTTACAAAGTACTCTAGACCTCCATTTTCTCATACAACCCCTAAATTACCTTCTTGCATATGTACACCATCTGCAATTTCACTTATCTATTTTTACCTAACGTGAGGCTCATGCTTTATCTCATCTAATTGACTACCTTCAGATTGAGCCAACTACCTCTAAACAAGCTTCTCCTATCTAGAGTGGAAAAGAGCAATGCAAGTTGAATATGATGCACTCGTTGCTAACTGGACATGCAGCTTGGTTCCAAGGTCAATTGACAAGAATGTACCTGATAACAAATAGGTCTTTTACATTAAAAGGAAAATAGGTCTTTTACATTAAAAGGAATGCCTGATGGTTCCAATTAGTGCTACAAAGCTCAATTAGTTGCAAAGAGTTTTGCTCAACAAGTTTGGTATTTATTATGATAAAACCTTCACTCTTGTAATGACGATGACCACAATTTACATTGTTCTTGCCTTGGCCACTAAGAATAATTGGCCATAGCACCAGTTTGACATTTCTAAATCTTTTATGTATGGTTCTCTAGACAACAAAATTTTTATGTATGGTTCTCTGGACAACAAAATTTTTCTAAAACAACTGGAAGAAACAACTGGAAGGAATTCTCAATTCTAATCATCCAAATTATGTTTATATGTTAAATAAATCTTTATATGGTCTCAAACAAGCATCTAAGGCTTCGTTTCATCGCCTTTCTACCTTCTTTTATAGATTTTGGTTTACATTTTCGTTTATGTTGATGATATTCTTTGCAAGTTCAGATATTGCAAAATTTGGTTGGTTTCTCCTAAATCCTTAGTGTGCTTTCCCAGTTCATGACCTTGGGTCATCGCAATACTTTCCAAGGATTAAAATGCATCAAACTCATAAATGGTTTAATTCTTACTTAGCGCAGTCGATGCGTGTCGAATAATAGAAAAACAACGAGCTTCTGGTGATCTTGAAGAGATAGACCTAAAAGAAAATGCGTGTCGAACTTATCAAAGACAATTAATCTTTGTGGCGAGTTTTTTATACGTTTTATTTCAAGAGAGGCGGATTCTCTTTGATTTTTCAAAGAATTTGTTTTTGAACTTATCAAAGACAATTAATCTTTGTGGCGTTTATCTTTTCACCTTAATATCTTTGGTTCATACTTCTAGTTGAGTATTGGGTCAAGATTCGCAATTCTATCCAATAAGAAATCCCTAATATCTTTGGTTCATACTTCTAGTTGAGTATTGGGTCAAGATTCGCAATTCTATCCAATAAGAAATCCCTAATTCGGAGATTAGGGTTCCTAATTTGGGATTTAGGCGGAGATTACGGGTTCCTAACATTTGGGATTTAGGGTTTTATATCAAGCATTGCTAATTATGTGGCTTCAATCTCCTTATGAGCTTTGGTTTTTTCTTTATCTACTGTCAGCCACGTCGATGGTGTGACTACATATGGGTTGCTATTTACTTGTCTTCTCAACGCCACGTTTTCCCATGATGGGCCGGGCGGGTGGTACCCTCATCCACCCCGATAATTGAATATTGTCCGCTTTTGGGCCACAGCCTCCACGGATTTTTGTTTTTTGGGCACCTCCCAAAAGGCCCCAATTGCTAATTATGTGGCTTCAATCTCCTTACTGAGCTTGGTTTTCTTTTATCTATGTCAGCCACTCGATGGTGTGATAATATGGGTGCTATTTACTTGTCTTCCAAGCCAGTTTTCCATGCTTGCACCAAAAGCTTTGAGCTTGATTACCATTTTGTCTGTGGACAGGTTGAACTTCAGTGTTCTCAAGTTTGGCATTTTTCTGGTGATAATTAAATAGATGAAATTTCTAAACTGCTTGAGCAGCAGTTGTTTGAAATTCATTGCAACGAGCTTTCAATTGGTCCTACCCCATCTTCAGCTTGAAGGTGGGGTGTTAAGGAATATATTTTTTAATATATTTCTCCTGTTATGATTATTTTCCATATGTAATCTGAGATATATACTCTCCCATTACTTGCTCTCCACTCCTTAAATATTCCTATTCTAGAATACGATTTCCTATTGGATTAAGTCATCTCCTTTATATATCTCTCTTATGCCTGTCTTCCTGACCAATCAATGAAACACAACTATGTTTCATAATATTCAGTTCTAACAAATACATTGACAATTTGTTTGTAGTTTTTTAGACAATAAGCATGGAATTATATATGATGTGTGAATAAGCACACACATTAATTACACACACATTAATTACACCTTCTGGCCCGAAAAGCTTATTAATTGATCATAGCCTGTAAAATAAGTTCTTAACCTTTATTGTCATGAGAGTTTTGTTATATATATGGTTTTGAACTTACAGGTCAAACTTGACTATCCTCGAGAATATCTGGTTTCAATCTCAGGACATTATGGTTCAAATGATGATTCTTCTTATATTTGCTCGCTTACATTCAAAAGCAATCGAAATACATATGGACCTTTTGGTAGTACAACAGGAATTCCTTTCTCAACACCATCTTCCTATGGCAAGATTATTGGACTCCATGGAACAGCTTACCACTGCCTCCATTCAATAGGGGTACATGTAAAACCAATATTGCCAATTATTCTTGGCCCGTATGGGGGCCATTATGGAGATCCATGGGAGGATAAATCTTACAGCACGCTGAGACAGATACAACTAACAGTTTGTGAATTTGGAATTGAGTCTATTCGTTTTCAGTTCCAGTAAATGACAGAAGAACATGGGGTTCTTCCCGCGTGGTCTAAAAAGCAGGATCAAACAGCTGAAGGCAAGTTGAAAAGGTCATTCTTCTCCTTTTTTATTTAAGGTGTAATAATGCATTTTGTCCCTTGAACTTTTTATTTTTTGGTTTTTTGGTTTCTGAACATCTGAAACAAAATGTTTTTACAACAATTGCATTTTTGAGAACTTTTTGATTGATAGCAGCAAGCTCAAGTCACGGGATTTGAATATAATGGTGAATCACTTTTATGATTAGTGGGTGAGGGGGTATTGGCTCAACAGTTGTTGAAGTTAATGCATCCCTTTATGCATCTTGAACCTAAAGTCATTTTTCTTTTGCCCATTTTGCATACAAATCTTTGATTTTTGTCTGTTTCGGTAAGGGCTTGAAAATCAAACAAGCATTTTTGTCTTCGTATGTTTGTTGTAAACCGGGAGCAAATACTTGACAACGATGTTTATTTGTTCTTGTTCATTAATAAAACGATTTTCTGAGCAGCTTTGATACTCACTTTGTAATCAATGTGGAGGGTGACTCTTTAAAAGCTACTTGGTAGTCTCCAAATCACGCCTAATTATGTCCACTTCAATTTTATAACATGCGTTGCTTGTTGAATTCATTTCAAAATTTCATACCCGATTCTTGTGGTTATCTTTTAGGAAGATAACCATGTCAACACCTTACCAGTTAATGTCCCTTGTAACATTGAGCAAGAAGCTCATTGTTAGTGCCCGAAGGTTTCATTGCCCCTACATAAACATAACAAACTACATAAACATAACAAACATTGATATTTGTTTCTCTTCTCATTCTCATTCTGTGGGGACAATTCTGAAGATTACTTTCGAAAGCGAGGTTCTCACTGCCTTGCTGGTTCTTTCATGCCAAAATGTAATACGTAAAACTTGTCTATGGACTCCTTTTGGATACATATCAATTCCCTGCACTTGGACTCCCTAGAGATCTCCACCACCAACACACACCATATATATATGCCAATGTATAATCGTCCATTGTTTGGTTTTGGAACATTCTGATAAGTATTTTTGTTGCATTTTTTTCTCCTCACAGTTGAAACGTAAATCAATTAAAACTCTTGCAGGTCATATTGGATTACCCGAGTGAGTTTTCTTCTGAATTTCAGTCTCAGGAACATATGGCCGAAGAGCAACAATTACAATGGTTCAGTCAATTACATTCCAAGGCAATAAAAGTCTTATGGACCTTTGGTTTAAACAAGGAAATCATTTTTCACGGCATCAGCTGGTGACCAAAAATTGGTTTCAGGAACGGAGTGGTTACTGGCCTTAAGTGCCAATTGGAGCATATATAAACCAATGTCCCTATTTATAGTTGTTTGCCTTAGGTCATTCAAACTATCTATATACTGAATGGCAATGACGACTATGTGCATTCCTTTTTCCTTTTTTCTTTTTTTCTTTGTTTTTTTTTTTTTTTTTTTTTCGCTAAGGCATATATACACTTACGTAACACCCATATTCTAAATTCTTAAAATAGTGTACTGCAAATTGATTAAGCATTTCATTAAGTTTTAAAATTAGGTGAATAAAAAGAAAAAATGATAAATTTTAAACTAATTGAAGTAATATTCCTATTTTCAAATAATTCTCACATTTGAGAAAATACCATATTTCTAAATACTTGTTATATATAGTAAATTATTTTTTTGTTATAAAATAATAGAAAAATGGGGAGAATAAAGGTAAGGAATAGAGATAGAAGTCATTCTTATTGATGAGAAGCTATGAATATATTCTCACACGAGTGATACCCTAATTAAGAAAATAAGGTTGTACACTAAATAAGAATATAGACTTTTAGCCTATTAGAGATATCCACTAATTTTATAATGTTTTTATGTTTTTTCATTTTTAGCCTTTATATATGACCAACAGTGATTGAATGATTTTATTGAAATAATAAATTAAGGATCGAATAGTAAATTCATTTAATAATTTATTATAATTCATTGTAATTTAGGCAAATTAAACGGTTTTCTTAAGAGACATGAAATATCCATATGTTATAAGTATTTAGAACGGAATAAAAATCAATTTGGTCCTTGAACTTATTTAGCAGGATAAAAAAGGTCATAGTTGACCTTTTGGGCTAATTTAGCCCTTGAACATGTATAAAATAATTAAAAAGATCTGATTTCACTTTTTAGGCTAATTTAACCCTTTAACTTGTTTTGATTTTTATAAATTCATAATTAATTTAATTTAACAAGTAATTAATTTAATTTAACAAGATTGACTTTATATCCTTTTTGGTCCTACACTAAGAACACTTAGATCAGACTTTTCAAAACTTATGAATATAAATTTAAAATTCATAAAAATATTATTTCTTATAATATAATAAATTTATAGACATGCATTATAATTTTAATTTATTAAACATTGAAAATGCATAGATTTCATAAGTAATAACCTAGTAATAGAGGTTAATTTTAAAATGTTTAAATTAATACATAATTATAAACTCAAAATCATCAATCAAGGGAATAAGAGATACAATATATTTCATATATCATTTTCTTGTATCTTATAATTAATTAATTTTTCAACAAATTAGTCAATTCGATTCCTAATACAGTTTTAATAAATGTTTATGTAATGATTTTCATATTGTAAGTATAATGAAAAATTAGAGGTTATAGAGGTTAAATTGACTCAAAATTTCAAATGTAATTTTTTTTAATCATTTTAAATAAGTTCAGGTGTTAAATTGATTTTAAAAGTGAAATAAGATCTTTTTAATCATTTTATACAAGTTCAGGAACTAAATTAGCTTAAAATGTCAAATCTGACTTTTTTTTATCATGCTAAACAAGTTAAGCGACTAAATTGGCATTTATTCCATTCAAAAACAAAGGAGTACTAAATTTTCTAGAACGAATAAATAATTAATTATTAAAAAATTAAAACTATTTATATGTTTTTTAGGGAAGTGCATTTAACTTTTATGTTCTGTTATCCAAAAGAGAGTGATTCTACCCAAAAAACATTGTTGCAGAGTTTCAGAGTTTCTTTCTTTTTTCTTTTTTTTTTTTTTTTTTAGATCATCATAAGACTAAAAAACAATAATTTACTTGGATTTTTCTCCTAAATTAATTCTTAACTAAATTTAATTCAATGTGGACTCACCTATTTATATCGTACACATAATTACTTTCTCCATTTAATGTAGCCTTCGACGCCTGTCATTACTTTCTCCATTTAATTGTGCCTCGACGCCTGTCTTGCAGTAGATCCTTCACTACCTCCCATTATAAGTAACATTAAATGACATATTTTATTTTATTTTGAAACCTAAAAACGGTGGCCATATTACGATTTTTGTAACCAGAGCCGTCGGTTTGGAACTAATGAGAACCGAAATCGGAATCAATGGGAATCAGAATCGTTCTGAGCCAGAACTAGAACCGATAGCCTATGGTCCAGTTCTGGTTCCATCATTTTTGGAACCGTGAATTGGCAGTTCCAAAAACCATCCGAAACCGACGGTTTTTCCAGCCGGTTAGAAACGACGATTGGGACCGAGGGTTCGAACCGGTGGTTCCATGCAGATTTTAAATTTTATGTCAAATGGCTAGAACCGGCAGTTCCAACCAATTCCAGCAACATCTTTTTTTTTTTTTTCCAAATAGTTTTACGGAATCCCCAAATTACCCCCTAATAACTATAAACGGCTAGTCTTAAGGATATTTGCAGAAAAATTATTTTTTGGATTTATTATATATCCCTTTCTATTTACAATCCCCTCAAACAAAATTATCTCTACTCTCCCTACTCTATATTATTTTCTACTCTTCAATCTCTCCAATTTTCATTTATAAATCATTGTCAAAAATATTTGCAAAATAATTTTTTCAAAGTGTAATCTCCAATTATTTGTCAAAATTATTGTCAATTAATTTCTTCAAATTCCAATTCTAAATTGGTGGAGTCGTCATACAAATACATTTTCAACCCTTTCACTAATTGCAAAACAAATTTTAGCAGCTCTAATCTCCACCGTTGCGATTGAAAAATTTTTAGTCAATGAGGAAATATACTTGATGAAACACGATCTAGTATGATACTCGATTCATTAGAAGCACAATCATGCACAGATGATGAAATTGGAGCAGGTTAACTAAGAGTACAGAGAATATCAAAGAAAATGAAGCATTTTATTTGAGAATATTAAAGAAGAAGTGTGAAGTTTAGTGAGATCTTTTACGAGGCGTCCTCAACAAGAAACATACCAACTGGTTGATCCAAAATAGACGACTTAAGTGTAAATGAGACGTTTGAAAATTGGTGGTATAGATAAGGTAGAAATACGTGGGGCTTTGATCCTCTAAATTCCAAAGAGGATACGTATACCCATGTGTCCAACTTTTTTAAACAAAAAAAAAATAAGTAGAAGAAGTTTTTTTTTTTTTTTTGGGAAAAATAAAAAAATTAAGTTCAAGCATTTTTTAATTTTTTTAAGGGTATTGTTTTTAGAATATTATTTCACCAAATTTTTTAAATTTTTAATGAAAGAAAAAAATGTTCTCTAAAAAATGTTCTCTAATTTTTTATTTTACAATTATGTGATTCGCCGAAAAATCGATCAAAGAACAGGCCGGAACCATCAGTGTTGAAACTGTTAAGAAACCGAAACCGGAATCGTTCGGTTCCAAACTGTAACCGGAACTATAAATTTCGGTTCTGTTCGGTTCTAAATTGTAATCGGAATTGTCAATTTCGGTTCTGTTTTGAAATCGGTGATTCCAGAACCTTAACCACCCCTACTTAAGTAGGAGCCATTAATTAAATATATATGAATATAATAAAACCTTTCCAATTTTTTTTTTTTTTTTTTTTTTTGTCAGAAGATGCATTGGTATCCAGGGTTCATGCTTGCAGTAAGGTAAAAAAAAAAAAATTTTAAATCTATATGGTGTGACAGATCAAATATCAGTATTAATGATGATACATTCATCCATATGATTATTATTATTATTTAAAAATGGAGTCTTGAGAGAAATAAATTTGAAGACAATATCTTTATTGTGACAAATAAAATAATAACGAAAAATTATTATTATTATTATTATTATTATTGTATTTTATTATATTTTAACAATCAAAGAAGAATGAGCAACCATCATTGTTGATGGAGCATTTTTATTGTATTTTATTATATTTTAACAATCAAAGAAGAATGAGCAACCATCATTGTTGATGGAGCATTTTTACTGCCGGGATATATGGTCAAGCATCTTTAGATGTGAATATAGTGACGACGAGGGGGACCGCCGAAAGGCACCAAGAAAAAAAGTTAGGAAAAATAATTATTTAGTCTCTAAAATTTACTATAGTTACCAAAATTATTTAAATAGTCTCTTACATTTAATATAATATTTAATTCATTCAGACGTTTGCCTCCCCACCTCCTTTAAAATTCAAGGGTTTTTGCCGTTAAAATCAAATAAAACTCTAGAGAGAGTTTTTTCGGAATGACAAAATACACCCTTATTGAACTGTGCACAAAAGTACTGGTTTTTGAGATAAAATTGATAGAAAAGAAAGAAAGGTAACGCATGATGCAAAATAAGCTACAGGAACTGTTTATTAATTGCAGGAATAAAACAATTATGATGCTGCACTTGAATTTGATCAACAGGTAAGCACAGTGTGATTCTGTAACATATATAATGCATCTTATAGCAATTTTATTTCTACATAAAAACATCAAATTCAAATAATTAAAAAGAATCGATTAAATCCAGCTACAGGAACTGTTTATTAATTGCAGGAATAAAACAATTATGATGCTGCACTTGAATTTGATCAACAGGTAAGCACAGTGTGATTCTGTAACATATATAATGCATCTTATAGCAATTTTATTTCTACATAAAAACATCAAATTCAAATAATTAAAAAGAATCGATTAAATCCATGTTGGAAACAGGTAACAAAATAAATAAATGAGATTTACCAAAAATCGTAGGCCGTGATGGATTGAACCAACCAAGAGCGATAAAGTCCCACATCAAAAATGGGATTTGGACACTCACTTGCAAGATTTGGACATGCCCATCAGCTTTCTCGTAAATTTGGCAAGAGTTGTGCATTGAACCAAGAACCCTATAGAACTGGGCCAGTGATAAGCATGTAAATATAAAGAATTAAATATATATCTGCAGAAATAAAAAAAGAACCCCAAGAACAAAAAAACAGCACCCAACGCAATTGCAAACCGAATCAATAAATTGAAACTGAAAGTGCAGCCTTCACAGATGGTTGTCGGCGTGCAGTGTCATCGGACCTATATAGTATCGAATCTCCAGTTGAACCAGTTGAACCAGAAGGTTTTGTGGAAAGCTTCATATTCTCAAGATTTCACCCAATCTGCCGCATAACAGGAACAAGAATCCGGGGGGAAAGGGTATTTAACCGCAATGGTACTGTAATGGATGGTCAACGCCGGTGAATTCGATGTTGCCGGTGTGTAGCCCAAGGAGCAACGGCGACTTTGTGCATGTATAGAAGGTGCGGAGGAGGAGGTGGGGGTGGGGGTGGAGATGGAGGCAGAGGCGGTGGAGTTGGAGATGGAGGCAGAGGCGGTGGAGGTGATGATGGAGTTGCAGTGCTTCATCTATTATCAAACTAATTTATGGGTTTTCATTCCAACCCATTTATCTCAAATTTATGGGTTTTCATTTCCAAAAACCCTTTATCTCAAAACACGAAGGTTTCGCACGAAGGTTCGCATCGTTGATTCCAACCCAACTAAGCAACGCTTTCCACACTAACCATCAAAAACATAGAATTTCCTGTTAAACTTCAGTAGATCTGTAGATGTACCATTGATTGAGAGGATTTTGAGTGAGAAGTTTACGTTTGGGAGAACAAAGCGGAGAAGTTTACGTTTGGGAGAACAAAGCGACTTTTCCTTTTCTCGGTTGCAACGTCACAGTGGTCCACGTCAGCTAGAAGGATGTTTTAGTATTTTCTCCTGTTCTCAGCGGCAAAAACCCTTAAACTCAGACGGAGCGACCTTCTACAAGGCGGAGGGAAATGTTAAGGATGAGTTAAATTTTATATTAAACTAGTAATACATCCGTATTATACAGGGTTAAAAAGAATAAAGTAAAAAATTGAAAGAATATATATATAGATATATAGTTTATAGATTTTTGAATGGAATTTTTTTTATTATACTGTTAAAAAACATTATTAAGATATATCAATCGTAAATAAAAATATGGTCATGATTTTTAATTACTAAAGTAAAAATTAGTAGATAAACATATGTTCAATATTATGGATTAAAAATGTTGAAATTTATAAAATGTATAAAAATTAAATATAAAAAAAAGGTAAATGAAAAGGTCAATATTCATTTAAGATTTTAATATTTAGAATTAATGTAAAAAAAATAATTTAACTCGCTTATAAAATCCATGGATAAAATTATTTATTTTATACTAAAAGTTTGTATAAATCATCAATTCATTCAAGTTATTAATTCTCTAAATACTACTCATGTAACGCAAAATTATATTTAAACATAATTTAATTGAATAAAAAATAATTTTTAAACTTAATGTAAAATATAGTAGACTGTCATTATAATTAAATTTTATACATTATGTTTGTCATTACTTTTATATCGTTATTGAATTTTCTAACATTATATTTAATCAATTATATTTAAGACGGTTTAATTCAATTAATAAATAATTATAAATTAATTTATTTTTAAATAAATATAAAAATAAACAATTAAGGCATTAAACAAGTCATTAAATTGAAATCCTACGTGGTAACACCAGGAAAAAATCTACCCACTTTATTTCAACCAAACACTATGACAAACTTAACATAGCTTTGTTAAACTTAACACAGGATATTGTCACATCTATCCTTGGTTTAATATGGATAGCATCTATCCTTGGTTTAATATGGATAGGTAGGAAACAATTAAACCATCAAAGTTGATTCTGAAAAATTACCTTATTGCAAATTGAACATGGTATAAAGTAACATAAATGCTCATTGTTCTTCTAAAATCTATTTCAATTTACTGACTTGCTAGCTATTTCAATACAATTATCAATTTCTTATGTATGCACACTAACTCTCGAAACTGGTAAAGTCTAATAAAACCATCTCATTATAATCTTTTAATCTCTTTGCAGACTATAATACACTTGGTTAGCAATTTTGAACTCTTGTTCGTATGTGAAAAGTTATTGTTCTCTTATTTATTTTGACAAGTTTCCTAGGGTTTTTTCTTTTGCTGGACTAATGGTGAATACAGTGAGGCTACAAGACTGGTGGAGGAGATGTATGTTAGGCTTTCCATGGAGGAGAGCGTAGGACGTGTGGAAGTTGCAAAAGAAGGGAAGAAGGGGAGTGAGGATGTGATCGATTCACCGTTTAGCTTGGAGGGTCAACTGCTATTTGAAAAGCCAATGAATTTCATAGCTTTTAAGAATACAATGGCATTGGTTTGGAGGCCTGTGAAGGGGATGTTGGTGAAAGACTTGAGGAATAATGCTTTTGTTTTTCAGTTTATGCACCCGATGGATTTGGAACATGTCATGCAGGGAGGTCCATGGAAATTTGCTCAAAACTTAGTGATTCGTAAACATGTTTCTGTAGGTGTTGATCCTAAACAAGTAGAACTCACTCAAGTTGAGTTTTGGGTCCAAATACACAATCTCCCTATTGGTTTTATGTCATAAAGGATTGGGAAGGAGTTTGGAAATTTCATTGGATCTTTCTTACAAGTATATGGAGAGAGTATATGCATATTCGAGTTGCACTGGATACTCATAAGCCTCTAAAAGGAAGAATGCAAATAAAGAAGACGGGGAGGGACTGGATTTGGATAACTTTTAAGTATTAAAGGTTATCAACTTTCTGCTTCTTTTGTGGTATGCTAGGCCACTCTGATCATTATTGTAAACCTTTATTTGATAACTCAGGCTTCCCTCGTGATCAGTTCGCCTATAGTGCATGGATGCGAGCTAATAGCAAAAAGGTATCGAACATTGGTGAGAAGTGGTTGTTGTCGGAAGCTGAACTTCTAAGTGGTCAGCAGAAAGGAGAGGAGGGTACACCATGGAGTCCGATCAGCCAGGGGGTATGGAGGCAAGCTCTCCCTAACAGTTTGAGAATCCCATGATTCAAGCAGATATCCTGCTGGAGTCAAAATCTAAAGATTTCGTGCAGGCTAAGAAAATTATTGTGCCTATTGCCAATATTGGTTTCAATATGGACTCTTTAACTGCGGCTGTCCAGAAGTGGCGTTGTGTGGAGTCTAATAATGTCGAACCATTAGGTTAAATTATGGAAGCTATTGATGGGTCAAAAAACTTACTAGAGACGGGTCTTGGGGTCCAAGCCTGCCACTATATCTTGAAAGTGTCGTGGGCTTGGGAACCCATGTACAGTTAATGAGTTAAAGGACTTAGAGTCCTTGAAGTGGCCCAGTGTTATTTTTCTAATGGAAGTCTTGGTGGGTTGGTCTAAGGTGGATCAGGTTCGTCAGGCTCTTGGGTATGATGGCCTTTTTATGGTAAGTCTAGTGGGTCACAGTGGCGCGTTAGCTTTAATTTGGATGGAGAAACCTAGGTGCTCTCTTATAAGCTATAGTCAGAACCATATCGATGTTTGGGTGGCTGTTGAAGGTTTGGAGCCTTTTCGTTTCACAGGCTTCTTTAATTTGGATGGAGAAACCTAGGTGCTCTCTTATAAGCTATAGTCAGAACCATATCGATGTTTGGGTGGCTGTTGAAGGTTTGGAGCCTTTTCGTTTCACAGGCTTCTACGATTTTCTAAATTGCAATCATAGGAGACAATCATGGAATCTTCTTAAATCTTTGAAGCCAAAGTTATCCTTACCATAGGTTGTGGTAGGGGATTTCAATGATCTTCTCTATCATTCCGAGAAGATGGAAAGGGTTAACCATTCCTCTTGGTTAATTCATGGATTTAGGGAGGCAGTCAATAACTGTGAACTGTTGGATTTGGGTTTTGTGGGTAATCAGTTTATATGGGAAAGGGGAAAAGCGGGTAGAGGCATAGAGGAAATTGGGTTGTCAAAGTAGAGGCATAGAGGATTGGGTTTGTCAAAGGCTTGATAGAGCTCTGGTTTCGTGTTCTTGTAATAACCTCTTCCTGGATGCTCGTCTTTTTCACATGCAAGTTGTTTCAAGTGATCATTGTGCCATTTACTTGAATTTAGGGGTGTCTTTCATTCGTCATGTTAAAAGAGGTACGAAAATGCTGCAGGAACCAAACTTTCAGGAGGTTGTTAGAGAGGCTTGGGAGGTGGGTTCTGAGTTGGATATTAAGGACCGGATATATCGTTGTGGTTCTTACCTTGCTTAGTGGGGAGAAAAGCGAAAATTGTTGTTTAAACAAAAGTTGCGGGAAAGCAAAATACATATGGCTCGGTATAAGTTTAAGAATGATGCTGTTTCTATTAGTTATACAGGGTGGCAAAAGATGCATATTCGGAGGTGTTAAGGCAACAACATGCATATTGGCAACAAAGAGCGAAGTAGTATCGGTTACAAGATGACTCGTCATTCTCGGTTACAAGATGCACGATGAAATACATGCTATTTTCACACTATCAGCCTCCTGCTTCATCGGAGAAAAAAACACGTTTGTTTGCAGTTTAAAGATTTTGTGCAGTTAAAAGATGAAACTAGTTAGTGAAAAACTTGGAATGATGGGCTTAAGGACTATATTGTGCATTATTACACTTATTTGTTTTCTTCAAATCAAGGGGATGATGAGACAGTTTTGGAGTGCATTAAGCAAAAGGTACAAGCCTCTCACAATGATATTCTTTCGTGCTCATTCACCATTGAGGATATCAGGCAAGCCATTAAAGGCATGCATTTGGACAAAGCACCAGGCCCAAATGGACTATCTCCTGGCTTCTATCAACAGTTCTGGTCAATGGTTGGTAATGAGGTGAGTGCAGCTTGTCTTAATTTTCTTAATAATAATGGTACTCCGCTAGGAAGGAATAAAACAAATATCAATTTAATTCCTAACAAAGGTAGTTCGGAGTTTGTTTTTGATTTAAGACCCATCTAACTGTGTAACGTAATAAATAAAATTATGAGCAAAGCTATAACTAACATAATGAAATTTTGTCTATCTGATGTTATCTCTAAGTGTCAAAGTGCTTTTCTCCCAGGTAGAGCTATTACGAACAATATTATATCGCTCACGAAATTATGCACTTTCTTAAGCGTAAGACTCAGGGTAAAGTTAGGGTGGTGGTGCTGAAAACAGATATGAGCAAGGCATATGACCGGGTGGAGTGGTGATTCTTATAATGGCTTATGCTTAAACTGGGTTTTTGCAGTGAGTGGGTTGATAAAGTAATGGGTTTGGTTACAACTGTCAGTTATGATATTTGGCATCATGGAAACAGATTTGGCCCTATTATTCCAAGCAGGGGATTGTGGCAAAGTGATCCTATCTCACCATATTAATTTATTATTTGTGCGGAGGCCCAATCAGCACTGTTGGAAAAATTTCTAGCAGCTGGTCAACTTCATGGATGTCAAGTGGTAAGATCTACTATTGTGATTTCTCATTTATTTTTTGCTGATGACGCCTTTTATTTCTTTAGGGCTCTTCTTCCAGAGGCATTTATCATAAAAAATTGTCTTGGTCTTTATCAACAAGCTTCAGGGCAAGTTGTGAATATTAACAAATCTGAAATTCACTTTAGTGCCAACACTAATGCTCAATCCAGGCAGAATATATGCTCCTTTTTGGTCTTTATCAAAAACAAGCTTCAGGGCAAGTCCGTAATATGTACAAATTCTGAAATTTTAACAAATCTGAAATTCACTTTAGTGCCAACACTAATGCTCAATCCAGGCAGAATATATGCTCCTTAATGGGAGTTGAACGTGCGAATTCTTGCTCTAAGTAGTTGGGCTTGTCTTCTATCATTGGAAGATGAAAGAAGGAGGTGTTTTCGTATGTGATTGATGAGGTTGTGAAGAGATTAGATGGGTGGATGCGTGATGGGTTTATTATTTGTGCTGAATAACCTATGAAAATGTGACTATTTTAGTCATATAATTTGGTATTTTTGATGGGTTTGTTGGTCTATGTGATTAAATAGATGCAGGTATTAGTTGACTCTATTTGTTTGCCTTTTTGGGATAAAATCACTAAGTCAGAGGATGAGGAGCTGCTGGATTCTTTTTGGAAGATTTATTCAAAGGTTTTGAAGAATAGAGAGGATCAATGGATTTTATTTTGGTTGATTGATTTGATTGTAATATATTTTAGTTTCCTTGATAATAGTCTTCTTCTCTCTATAAAAGAGAGATGGCCTATTATTGGCAGATCAAGTTGTAGTTAATAATTCTTTTCTTTAAGTTGTAAGCTTGGAAATGGCCATACGTGGCTGAAATTCTTTCAATTCCAGCTTAAGGTAATCAAGTGCTAGTTCTAAACGAAGGGTGTGAGAATTGTTCTTACTTTAACTTCATTTAAACTCTCAATATTTTGTTATCTCTTGCAATGAAATGGGTTTTAGTATGGATTATTTTGTTCTTAATTTTAATTAAAGTAAATGCCAGTTATTTGATTTAATTAGAAGTGAACAGGTGCTTAGTTAAACAATCCAATATCCGTAATTGTGTATTAGTTAACATTTGTAGCAATTTAAATAGCTTGTTTAGAGCCAGATTTCAAGTATATTAAATGGAAAACAATCTTTCTTTGAAATAGAC
Source organism: Jatropha curcas (assembly GCF_014843425.1). Next base: position 820,664 of record NW_023591786.1, read on the forward strand.
TACACATTTGTTTATAGATGGAATTGTTTTAATCTTAGCTACCAAATATATTTTAATTTTAGGCGCGTGTCAAAATAGTATTTGTAGGATTAATAAAGCCGTTTGGTCTGCTTATTTCTGTTACTCATCGGAAAGACCTAGATGTTAAAAGCATTTGGTAACCAATAACAATTTAATGATTATGTAATGAGTCAATTTGAATTCAAGTGATCAAACCGAAAGAACTAGTACATAATTGACCTTAGCTGGAATATTTCTCAATTGTAATTTCCCCCATTTTTAATTACTTATTTTTTGCTAGATTCAATAAATTTTCCATCCTTCCCATTCAAATTCATTTTTAATTTTCTGGGTTTTAAAAATAATATTTTTTAATCTCTATCTCGTGGAATTCTAGTCTCTGTGGATTTCGACCTTACTCACCATTTTCTTCAAGTTCTTTAAATTGGTAGTGAGATTATTAATTTTGGCGGATTCGACACCGACCAATGCGGAAAATGCTATCTCAGGCCAGCAAAGAGATTCTTCTTAAATCGGTTGTGGAGACAGTTCCTAACTACTTAATGAATGTACTTTTATTGTCGAGGGATACGATTGATTCCATTGAAAAGGTGATGAACCGTTTCTGGTGGCGAAATGGTAAAGAGGGAGGCTCCGGTTTGCACTAGTTTGCATGGCATAAATTAAGCCGTCACAAGGAGGATGGCGATTTGGGCTTTAAATCTCTAAGGGACTTTAACATTGCTCTCCTAATAAAACAAGCATGGCGCCTGTTAACTCAGCCACACTCTATAGTAGCGAGACTCTATAAGGCTAGGTATTATAAAGATGAGGCTTTATTGGAAGCTTGAAACGGTAATAGCTCAAGTTTTATTTGGAGTAGCATTCATGAGAGCCTGGGACTGCTTTGAAAGGCTGCATCAGATGTATTGGTAACGGTTTTCGATTCCAGTTTTTAATTTCCCATGGTTGCCAAATATATCTGCTCCCTATGTGCAATCACCGAACAACACAAGTATTGAAGACATGATGGTTTCAGACTTGTTTAGCTATGGGCGATGGATATGGGATGATGAAGCTCTATCAATGTTGTTCTCTCCTCATGAGTGTAATATTATTTGATAAATTCCATTGAGTGCTATGGATTTTGAAGATTCCTGGTTTTGGTGGTGGGGAATGAAAGGTAGCTATTCTGTTCGGAGTGGTTATCAGATTCTATATAGTGAGAAGAATTATCATTCTCCTGTTCATGAACGGCTCTGGAAGGCTGTGTGGAGCTGTGGTATAGCTGGAAAGATCAAAAATTTTGTTTGGAGGGTGGTGTCGGGATGTCTGCCTGTTCTGGTATCTTTGAAAGCTCAACATGTAGACGTGAACACTACATGCCCTTTGTGTGGGGTGGATGAGGAGACGATACTTCATGTTGTCTGGTTATGTCCAATAGCTCAAGCCATATGGCTTGGGGTGGTTGAATGGAAGTTACTTCTGTACCTGGTGGTGATCTGTAACACCCCCACCGACTAAATCCCGTAAGAAACAGACGGCGATGCCACAATCGGGTATGCTGGAGCATCGTCTTATGTCACTATAAAGCTAATCCACAATTATAAGTGTTAAAGTTCATAAGGACAACTAATTAACATGTTTATAAAATAAGAAAAAAAAAACAAAAGATATTTAAGGAAATTAGGAAATTCTCTAACTAAAATTTCGCAAAGAAATTCCCCAAAAATTAAACCTTCAACAAAAAAATAACAAATTCCCAATTTTCTCCAAACCCCAAAACTCCAAATCAACACAACATGCCACAGCATCTTCGAAATATTCATCAATATTAGTTTCCATCCAATATTCTAAAACACATTCTTTTCAAAAAATATAATCATCATACACCAAAATATAATAAGAATATTTCCTTAATAATAAATAACTCTTAATAAAATTATAAACTTATAATATTTACAACCTCCATAACACAATATTTTATATACATGCCAAAAATCACCACTTAACAAAAAATAATTCTATCCAAAATTATATCTACTCTGAGCTACTCCTCTTGTCTGAAAATTGATAGGTTAATTTCATATGTTTTAATATATTTTTATAGAAATTTTCAGTAAGTTTTTGTTACTTATAATGATTAATTCACTTCTATAAATTGTATTCAACCTCCTTGATTCTTAACCCGCTTCGACTAAGAGATAATTGTAGAATTTGTGCGTCAGAAGAAAAACTTATAATGCAAAGACACTTAGCTTCCTGCACCGCACCAGCCGTGCTAAGAAACAACCGTGCTAGAAGCTAAGTGAACAAAAAGAACAGAAAGAAACACAGGGTGTGTCCAAAGGCACGCCGTGCTAATATGGACCGGAGGGCGTGTCAAGCCTACACGCCCTGGCAATTCTAAGCAGACTTCCCAGAAAAAGCAACGCCCTGCCGTCTTTGGTACAACGCCCAGTGCTCCAGAAATCATTAGCTTCCGTGCTGTCTGCACATCACGTGCTCACTACCCAGACTTTCCAACTAAAGCCACCCACCCGTCCATAAGCACCCCGTGTTTCGCAGGCGGAACCAGCGTGAACTGGATACGCAAATCAAGCTTTCGACCTCGGGGAGTTTCCTAAACACACTAAAAAAGACCTAGACCTATTTTTGGGGAAAAAGGAGTCCTAATCAAGAGGAAATCAAAAGCCTAAACAATCATGATCTCCTACAAAGGATTTTGCACTAAATAAGGATTCTATTTCCTAAAAGGATTCAGACTTACCTCCAGGAGCTCTATATAAAGAAGAAAACTCCTCAGTGCTAGATATATCTCGTTTTTTGTGCTACTCTCTACATAATTTACTCTCTCTCAAGACTTCAAGCATCCAAGAATTATGCCAAGAATCAAGGAAGCCATCCATATAGTTGTGATACAGTTTTTATTCTAAACTCTTCATCTTGTTTCTTTCTTTTCATTATTGTCTTTAAATATGATAAAATGATTCAATAATACTAAGTTTAATTAATTACATGTCCAGCAACTTTTTTATACTAGGATTTGATTAACTTAATTCGAATTCCAGTTATAATATAATTATTTTGTCATTGTCTTTATAACTATTAACTGTGCTAAGCGTTCCAGCAGAAAATTTCCCCTGGATATTTAATTTCAAATGCTATCGGGAGAAGGGTTATTGATATGAAAAAGATAATAATTCACTTGAGAATAATAACTTGACACGGAAGCTATATGGTTTGACTCAAAGGGGGTTTTTATAAGTTAATGATTATTAGGTTATGAACTCACAAAACAACCACAAAACCTAAGGATCTGATTTATGTTTGATTTCACTATTGGAAGGTAGGTAATTATACTAAATTAGAATAGCTAACGATACATCAGGAGAGCTTATTAGTGACTCTAGGGTTGTTTCTCCTACTTGAATAATTAAAATTGATTAATGAACTAATAGAATAAGCTGGATAGAATTAAGTGAAATCAAGTGTGAGATGCGGCTGATTTCTTTTCACCTGCAATTGTGCTGATCTCTTCTTTTAACTTTAAAATTTATTTCCTTAATAAGCGATTCTCCCTTATCCGTCTAATAAAAATAGGTTAACATAATTTTGGTAATGATATATCATATCCCTGTGGATACGATACTCTCTAACTTCATATACTTTTGCGATTCGTAACAACTTGCAAAAACGCCTTCAAAGTTTTGTGCCGTTGCCGGGATTGGCATATCAATATCAATATGAATTATCTCCTATGTTAATTTAGACACCTTTGTTTTTTAATTAAAGTTCTTTAAGAACTAATTCAGTGGTTTTGCAAAGAAGACAAGGAAAACGAACCCTAGTCTTATCCAGAAATTGAAAAAACCTTTCGTATCACAAAACGCTCAAAGAAAACAAGAGAAAAAACTCAACAACATAGTCAAGCATGGCCCAAACGAAAATGAAAAACGAAAACCAAAACGAGAACATAGTTGGACCACACACTTCAACATCCGGTCCGAACCTTAAGGATATAACAACACCATAATCCTGATGGGAAACAACCTCAAGTATACAAGCTAGGGTAGAAACTAATAACTTTGAGATTAAACCCGCAATATCCAAATCCTCTACCCTCATCCATATGGTGGTTTGCCTAGTGAAGATCCTAATGCTCTACATCACCAAATTTTGACACATTCAAACAAAATGGTGTTTCTGAAGATGCAATCAAGCTAAGACTTTTCCCTTTTACTCTTAGGGATAAGGCAAGATCTTGGTTACAATCGTGTCCCGCTGGGAGCTTCACAACATGGGATGAGTTAGCCCAAAAGTTTCTAGCTAAATTCTTTCCATCCTCAAAAACCACCAAGTTGCGCAATGAGATAATGACATTTGCTCATCATGATCAAGAGAGCCTGCATGAAGCTTGGGAAAGATTCAAGGACTTGTTAAGAAAGTGCCCACATCACAGTTTGCCCAAGTGGTTACAGGTACAAACTTTCTATAATGCATTATAATAATGCAAATATCCCCTAAACATCAATTACTCTAGAATGCAGCGCATGAATCCCTTTGAAAAAGAAGAAATGTAAGCAAAATGAGTTTGAATAGAGAAATGCAACAACAGCCACTACAAACAATCCGAAAGAAGAAGAACTGCAGAGTCATGAAATAGACGCCATTTACAGCACTTAATCAAGGTAATAACATGTAAGGAAATTGGACATGTTACTACTAAAATCTGTGAATGCTATTATGCAAGTTTGTATAGGTGCAAATGACATACAGGAATTGGGGAAATGCATCATGAGTCTTTAAATCCGAAAACTTTGGAGCAAGTGAACTAATGTGATGAATCAAGAAAAAAGAATACCCTTATCAATTCATATAAACATGTTTAAGGAATCATCCTAATCTATCCATGTAATCCCTAACAATTGCCTTGAATGCCACCAGGTTCCACCCTCCAGAAAAAAATCTCAGATGACCTCCCTCACTGCTCTTTCATAAATCACATGGAGTTCCATGAATGAAAAACCAGAGAAAACCATAAATCCACAGGCAATAAAAAATTTTTGAGATCAGTGGGCAATTTGCAAACATGAATGCAACTCGACCTCAAAGTGTACGTACCTAGCAATACGAAAAGAAATCCAAAGAACAAAGAGCTAGCCTATCACCTTTGAGAATGCAAACAATAGAATGACCTCAAGCGAAAAGAGAGGAAGAAAAAGAGCAACCAAAAGGTCCCATCATTGACTTAGAAAACAAGAAAAAGGTAAACCCTATTCCCGAGGTCCCCCGTTTCCCTTCCACAAAAAAGATTGAAAAAGCACAAGAACGAAAGCTCCTCAAGTCCTGATTATTAAGAACTTCAAATCAATATCTTTTGCTGAAGCCTGCCAAATTCCTAGTCTTCAAGTTCCTAAAAATATCCTACAAGAAAGAAAATCGAATGATCAAGAATGAAGTTAACTGAGGAATGCAAATGCAATTATCCAAAACAAATTGCCTCCAAAAGTTAAAATAATCCAGAATTTTTCTATCCCTTGTAACATTGGAACTGACTTGAAAGCTTTGCAGATTTTTAGGTGCTAGCATTAATCTATGTCTATAAGTTTAAGAGCTAGGAAATGGAGAGCTTAAAGCAACCAAGAATTCTTTGCAATTACAGATTCGTTCATAAAATAATCCTAAGGGATGTAAAGACGTCTTGGTAAAGGTAGGACATTCATCTCCTGTTATTTGTTATCCTTTGGACATTGAGAAGACAAAGATGAAAGATCCTAATCCTTGAAGAACCTTCTTGCAACTGCAAAGCATTAATTGAATGTTTTTAAGGTAATGACTTTAAAAAATTGGACAGGAAGAGATTGATTGATGTACTTAAAAATCTTGTAAACTTCCTAGACTATGAACGTTTTAGAATTGGAGTTGTGGGATGAATGTTTAAATCAAATTGCATTCGAAAACAACATGTAATGAACAACAATCAAAATATAAAAGAAAGGAACCACCTAAAAGCATGAACTAAAACAACTTCCACTCATTAAAACATGCATCCTAGTGAATAAGCCAATTCTTTCCTGTTATATATTCTCACTAACACTGATCAAGAAAAGGTGTGCAGTTCTACGAAGCACAAGAAAGCGTAAGGATGTCATCCGATCTAACATAGAATAAGTCCCAAGTGGTGCATGCCATAAGATCTAATGAAGAAACTACAACCTTCATCAGCAACCAAAGACGACGAAACCAAAACAGAAAAGAGTAGTCAAGGGGCTGAAATCATCAAAACTCCTAATGCCGTATCATTTATCCATTTCAGACAGTAATTGGGTTAAGTCCTGTCCAAGTTGTTCCAAAAAAAGGAGTAGACTGTGTTTCTAATGAAAACAATGAATAATTCCCACAATAACAGTCACAGTGCTGTGTGCATAATACAGAAAACTAAATAAAGCTAACAACGCAAGGACCATTTTCCCCTAACCTTATGATCAAATGCGAAAACTTCAGTATCTTTATTTGTTCTTAATTTGCTTATCAGGATACTTTCAAATACCCATAGCTCGAAGACCAAAGAAAGAAACTACTTCACATGTCCTTATGGCACTTGCCTATAGAAAGAATGCCGTTTGGCTTGCAATGCCCCTGCAACCTTCAAAAGTGCATGAGTCCATCTTTCTGAATGGTAAAAAATTTATTGAAAATTCATGGATGATTTTTCTGTGTTGTTCTTCTTCGGATGCATGCCTTCATAAATCTATCTTTAGTAAGCAAAAGATGTGAAGACACTAACCTGTTTAAATTGGAAAAAATGTTCACTTCCATGGTTAGTGAAGGTAATGTCTACGGGCATAAAGATCTCTCAAAAAGGATTGAAGTTTGACAAGTGCGAAAATTGAAGGTAATTGAAAACCTGCCTCCTCCAACTCCGTGAAGGGAAAAAGAAGTTTCTTGGCATGCAGGTTTTTAACCGGAGAATTCATAAAGCGACTTCTAAAATCACTAACCTCTTTGCAATCTATTTAAAGATGTTCCTTTGATTTGACAAAAAAGGTTTTAGAATGCTTTTAACAGGTTGAAGAAGGAGTTAATCTCAGCCCCGATCATCACTACACTAGATTGGACGTTACCCTTTGAACTCATGTGTGATGCTAGTGATCATGCTTTAGGAGCTGTTCTTGGACAAAGAAAAGACAAGAAGTTGCATGTTATTTATTATGCAAGTCGCACATTAAATGATGCGCAATTGAATTATGCAACTACTGAAAAAGTATTGCTAGCTATTGTTTTCGCTTTTGACAAATTCAGGGCATATCTAATTGGAGCCAAAACAATAGTCTACACAGATCACTCAGCCATCAAGTACTTGCTGGAAGAGAAAGATGCAAAACCGAGACTCATTCATTGGGTACTTCTATTGCAAGAATTTGACCTAGAAATTCGCGACAAAAAGGGAACCGAGAACCTCGTAGCTGACCATCTTTCCAGGCTTGAATTGGGGGAAGGAGATACAAGCGAGCTACAAATCAATGAAAGCTTTCCCCATGAGCAACTTCTTCTAGTAGCAAATGCTCAAACCCCCTGGTACGCTGACATAGTTAATATTATTCTTGTTTGCAAAATTCCTCCTCCCAATTTTTTCTTACCCAACAAAGAAAAAAAATTTTTCATGGATATTCAATCTAACTATGGGAGGAAGCCAGTGATCAGCTTTTCAGGAGATGTATACCGGAAATTGAAATAGAAAGTGTCCTTAAATTCTGTCATTCAATGGAATGTGGAGGTCACTTTGGAGCCAGCAAAACAGATGCGCATATACTAGAAAGTGGTTTGTATTGGCCTAATCTCTTTAAAGATGCTTATAATTATGTTCGTCTTTGTCATCATTGTCAAAGGTTAGGTAACATTTCGAAGAGACATGAGATGCCCCTAAATAGCATCCTTGAAGTTGAAATCTACAACGTATGGGGTTTGGACTTCATGGGACCTTTTCCACCATCATGTTCAAATCAATACATTCTAGTGGCGGTGGATTATGTGTCAAAGTGGGTAGAGGCTGTTGCTCTTCCAAATAATGATGCCAAAAGTGTAATGAACTTCATCAAGAAAAACATTTTTACAAGGCATGGCACTTACAAAGGCATGGCACTCCCAGGGCGAAATCACGGCCCCGGAGGTACTCCATATCATCCTCAAACAAGTGGGACAAGGGTAGAGGTCACCAACAGAGAAATCAAAAGATCTCGAAACCAATGTTGCACAATCAAGGAAGGAATTGGTCCAAAAAAGCTAGACGATGCTCTACTGGGCCTACAGAACTGGCATTCAAAACACCTTAGGTATGTTCTGCCTATCGCATGGTGTTGTAAGCTTGTCCTCTTCCTAATTGAGCTAGAACATTAAAGGCGTTTTGGGCCATTCAATTTCTTAACTTCAATGCAAAGGAAGTTGGTTCAAAAGCGACTTGCTACAGCTAATATGATGGAATGAAATCGGCGCCTCCAATGGCTTATGAAAGTGCCAAAATTTACAAAGATTCGGCACTAAACATGGCACGATAAGCCGCATTATCATGAGGGATCTAAAGGTAGGTCCACAGGTGTTGCTCTATAAATTCTAGGCTCCGGTTATTCCCTAGTAGTTGCGCTCTAGATGGTCCTGGGTTCATTCACAATCAAGGAAATTTTTCCTCATGGAGCAATTGACATAGTGGATGGTTAAGTCAAAATTCCAAGCTTTAAGGTAACTGCTCAACTTTTGAGATTCATCACAGTGACAACTTGAGCCCATGAGCACAATTGGTCTTGTTTAGCCTAAACTAGGCTAAGTGCGTCGAACTTAACGACGTTAAACAAAAGTGCTTGTGGGAGACAACCCATATAATTTTTCTTGTTAAATTGTCGTTTTATTTAATTATTCTATTTTCTGTTTTATTATTTGCAAAATTCCCAAATTTTCTCCATAATTGTTCTTTTGTTTTAGTTAGAATTTTAATTGTCGGAAAAAGTGAAAATCCAGAAGCAAGCACACCCTAGCCGTGCTCCCTAGCACGACCGTGCCATGCAGTGAGGGTCTAGCACGCCCAGGCGTGCTCTGCAACACGCCCGTGCATTTTTTTTCAAAGTGGAGTCACTTGGGAGGCAGAAGCAGGCACGCCCCAGCCGTGCCCCAAAACACACCCGTGCCTTAGAAAAGGGAAAATTCACTTGAGAGTCAGGGACAAGCACGCCCAAGGCGTGCCAAATAGCATGCCCGTGCTGTCCCCAGGCACTTTTTCACTTGAGAAGCAGAGAAGAGCACGCCCAAGCCGTGCTCCTCAGCACGCCCGTGCCAGGTACGCTTTCTCTTTTGTATTGCAGGTCAGACAAAAGCATGCCCAGGCCGTGCTTCGACGCACGGCCATGCCATGATCAGACCCACGCATTAATTGGCGCCCCTATTTAAAGAGCACGCCTTCAACCGCTTCATTTCCTACCTCGCACGCCCTAGCCGTCAGCTCTTCTCTCTCAAATTTTCCCTCTTCTTCTCCCTTTTCTCTCAAATCAAACACTCTCCACCCAAAATTTTCATATAATCAACAAATCAAACACTCTCCACCCAAAATTTTCATATAATCAACTCCAACAATGCCTCCTAGATACAAACGCAGCAGACCCGCATCCTCCGTTGCGGCTCGAAAAAGGCCAACTGCGCGATCCTCCATGGCTCCTCAACCACCTTCACCACCAGCGCTTCCATTCGAGTTTGCCTCCTCCGAGCAACAAGAAAGGTACACTAAACTATCTCTTCGGCCTATTTTACCAAATCGATTCATTGATGAGGCTGCTTTAGCACAAGTGGGTCTTATAGATATTGTGTTGGAACCACTTAAACGTATCGGATGGGGGCAATTTTTAGAAATGAATGATCTAGTCTATGCACCTTTAACTCTAGAATTTTTGAGTTCCTATTCCTCTTTTATTCTGTTTTTGCCTACATCTCCCCCAAGCAGAATTCGCGTTAGGCTAATGAGTAGAGACTTTGAATTATCTGTGAATGAAGTTAGCCATATTTTTGGATTCCCCACAGAAAATGCTCAAATACAAATACCTAGTGATTTTAGTGCATGTAATACTTGGAACGATTTTACTGGTGAAGTGAATTATAATCCTAGATATTCAAAAGCCTCTAAATTGAGAAATCCTGCCCTAAGATATGTGCATAAGTTCTTATCTAATACTATCTTTGGAAGGAGTGAAAGTGATGGCGTTCTGAGTTTAAATGAGTTATACTTCTTATGGGCCATTGAAAGAGGAGTTTTGCTGAATGTTGGGTATTGGCTTTGCCAAAGATTTGTGCTGAATGTTGGGTATTGGCTTTGCCAAAGATTTGCACAGGTGGCTAGAGCCGAAAAAGGGGCTATCATGATGGGGTGTTTTGTGACCCGTATTGCTATGTTTTTACAAATATGGAACCCGGCTAGACCACTCTATGATAGTGTAGGAGGAGGGCGTGGTACCAGACTGGATTTGGATGTTATGATCCACATGAAATTGATTGAAAAAGTCGGGGATGCGTATCGGATAGTTGGTGCTCCAGAGGTTGATTCTGATGATGAAGGAGCCGAGGCCGCAGGCGGTGCTAACATGGAGGAGGATAACCCTCCCCCTTTTACCTCTTCTTTTGGATAACCCTCCCCCTTCTTACCTCTTCTTTTGGTGCATAGTACATCGGCTCGCTGCGTCCATCATTCCCAGGTACGCTTCCACCATGTAGCAAATTTGGCCATGAGGTCCTCGCCAGGAATTGATGTCTCGAAATGGACCTTTTTGACACGCGCTCCTTAGACGGGGGATTTGGAAACAAATGATCGGCAGACCTGTTTCCATGTCATCGAATATCATGGAATGGCGGCAGCCCTTGATTTAGGATGCGACACCATGCCCAAGGCCAGCGCCTCCAGACCATTCTCAGCTTCTGGCAGCCACCCCCACCCACCGGGAGGAAATGAATGATTTTCTCCACTTTTCTTTTGTTTTTATGTTTTCTTTTTAGTTCTGATACCATTGACTTGGTTACCTTCTCATTTCTTTCTTTTTAGTTTGTTTGTTGAATTTCTTATAACTTTTAGTAGTTCTCCTTTTCTTAATGTTTAGTTGCTCTTTTTAGTCTAAGACCACTTCCGCACGCCGCCTTACTATGTGTATGTTCAACTACACACTGTTTGCGTAAAATGTATTCTTTTAGTATTGTTCAATACAATGTTGGTAAGGTTTCTTCTACTCTCTTACTGCTTTTCTTCTAAATACTGCAATGAGTTTGGGGAATTTATTCACATTGGGGACCATGTGATTGGTTGAATTGGGGGAAGGAAATTTTAGCTAGAATTTTTGTTTCTTGCTTAACATGATTGGAATGATTACAAGCAAGCTCGAAGGATCTCATGATCTAGTAATAAGTGTTGAATTTGGTTGATTCTAAATTCTAGTATATTTAAGCTCTGAATTTGGAATTTTGACATAAAAATGTTCATTGATCTAAACTATTTGTTTATAGAATTTAAACACTGATTTTTATGAAAATTATGATATATAGGTGTGTTTTAATCTAAAGATATTTAAACCTTGGCATATTTGAAACCTTGGCATTCCTAGAACAAAAATTAGATATCCCGTTCAAGGCGAAAAATTTAAATGTTTACCATTTTTAAAAGAGATGTTAGCATTTTTGTGTGAAACCTATGTTTAGCCTTAGACCAACCTAGTTGAAAAATATACCCTCGAGCCCAACTTTGACGCCATTAAACCGTAGAAAATTTTCTTCTTCACCACTCAATAAACCGGAGCTCCTTAAATGCCTAAATTCAAATGCGTATCGTACCCTACAGTCTACACCGGGATTTGTATGATGAAAGATACTTCGACTTGTTAAATACATCCTTAAGTGCTCGTACTATAGCAACACAAGAGAGATGTTAAGAATACTATTTTATCAGTTAATGGGCTAAAGCAAGGCTTTACCAAAATAAAGAAAAGAAGGAAAGAATTACAAGAAAGAGGCACAATCAAAAGAATTCAAAGCTAAATTGGAAAAGAGCAAGGAAGAAAAGTACCAAAACTATTTTATGGAAAGGAACCCTTGCCCAAGATGGCCTACCGCTTGGATTTATGGGAAGACATCCTCAAACTACAAGATACTCCTTACTGAACCATGTATATATCATGCTTTCTTAAATTAAAAACAATTAGTATATCTCCCTGACAAATAGTTCATACAAACTCTTTTGTACTCTGCTTCTGATCTACTCTTTTCTTATCCCTTTCTATCGTGTGATTAAGCCAAAGTTTACATCAGAGAAAGCCCCATTATCAACCCAATAATAAAGAGCCCTTTTGATCTTTTAAATACAGTGAGAGCTGTGCATTTACATCGTGGAGAAAGGGTCGACTAGTAATTTCTGCATATGGAATGCCACCTTGTCTGTCAACTATCAATTGTCTTATTTTTAAAAGGTTGAAAAAGTTCTTTATCGAAATAATTTCATGTCCTATTTATCATTAAAATTTTGCAATAAGCTGATCATTGGTTGACAATCTCTTCTATATACTTATGATGTTTACTCATATGAACAGTGCTTTATTCAATAATAAAAGTCCTAAGCTTTAAGTACTGAATAAGTGCATGTGAGAAACTAGATTGAGTTTATTCACTGTTTACTAATCATTGATATCTTTGAAATAGCTTTATTGAGATCATCTCCAACCATAGACGTAAGCTTAGTATTTCGTCAAATTATTTTCTCTAGTTTTGATTGCTTGAGGACAAGAGGCATATGGTTTAAGTTTGGGAATTTTTGATAGGAGTATAATTTCATTAGTGCTGCTTAATATAGTTTTTATGCTAGAATTTCTAGTAAATAGCTTTTTTGTTATACTTTAATTTGGATTTAAATTCACCTCCTCTAGTTATAATTGTATTTCAACAACCTTCCTTGATTTCTTAACACTCGCTTCGATCTAAGTGACGATTAATTGGTAGGTAATTTGGCTGCCAGAAAAGAACTTTACAACTGCAAGACACTTAGTCTTTATGTCACGGCCACAGGGCCAATGATTGCTATGGGGAAGGCACAACCGTGCTAGAAAGCTAAGGACAAACAACAAAGGAAGAAGAAACAGAACGAGAGAACACGCTCAGTTCGTACGAGTGGCTGTCGCAAAGGCTTACCTGCCTTGCTTATAATTCGGGACCCAGGGCGTGTCAAGGAGCTAGCACGCCGCATGCGCTTAATTCTAGGCAGAACTTCCTCAAAGAAAAGGCCACGCCCTTACACGTGCGCTTCCCACTGCCTGTGGCTTGTACATCCCTCGGCCTCAGTAAAGCCATTAGCCCGTGCGGTCTAGCACACCCCGTGCATTCAACCTAGCGCAGAACTGTCTCAGACCTAAACTGTTAACACTCAGGCCTCGTTGCCTAATGACCAGCACGGCCGATCTGTGCAGCTGCGCAGAGCGGAACCAGCGTGCAACTAGATACGTAAATCAAGCTTTTCTCTCACATGGACCGACCTGACCTCGGGGAGTCGACCTCGGGGAGTTTCCTAAACACACTAAACAAGACCTAGACCTATTTTTGGAGAAAAAGGAGTCCTAATCAAGAGGAAATCAAAAGCCTAAACAGTCATGATCTCCTACAAAGGATTTTGCACTAAATAAGGATTGTATTTCCTAAAAGGAATCAGATTCACCTCCAGGAGCTCTATATAAAGAAGAAAACTCCTCAGTGCTAGGGATCTCATTTTTTTTGGTGTTACTCTCTACATACTTTACTCTCTCTCAAGACTTCAAGCATCCAAGAATTGTGCCAAGAATCAAGGAAGCCATCCATATAGTTGTGATACAGTTTTTATTCTAAAACTCCTTTTCATTATTGTCTTTAAATATGATTATTGTCTTTAAATATGATGAATGGATTCAAGTATGACTAAAGTTTCTATTTAATTACTGATGTCCAGCTAAACTTTTATTTAACTAGGGATTTTTGATTGGTAACTTACATTCGATTTCCAGTTTATAATATGTAGATTTATTTTTTCATTGTTTCTTTTGTTTTATAAACTTCTAAGTTATTGTGCTTAAGGCTTCCAGGCCAGAAAATTTCCCCCTGGCGATTGGAGTATTTCAATAATCACCTATCGGGAGAAGGTGTTCATTTGGAACATTGGGAAAAAGATAATAAGTTACTTGAGAATAATAACTTGACGCGTGAAGCCTTATACTGGTGTTTGACTCAAGGGGGGTTTTCATAAGTTATTGAATTATTTAAAGTTATGAACTCACTCAAAAACAACCATTAAAACCTAAACGGATCTGATTTTATGTTTGATTTCACTATTTTAAAGATACGGTAATTAAAACTGGATAGAATGCTAATAATTACATCGGAGAGAGCTTGTTTATTAGACTCTAGGCGTTGTTTCTCCTACTCTTGGAACAATTAGAAGTTGGATTAATGAAACTAATTAGAATAAGCTGGATAGAATTAAGTGAAATCAAATTCCCTAGTAGTTTCAATTCTTCTTTATTTCTTTTCACCCGAATTTTGTGCTTGATCTCTTCTGTTTTTTTACTTTTAAAATTTATTTTCCTGTACTAGCGATTCTCCCTTATTCATCTCTCTAAAATAACTAATAGGTTACATTAATTTGGTTAATTGATATACAATCCCTGTTGGATACGATACTCTCTTACTCTATATGTAACTTGTTGCGATTTCGTATTACACTTGCGAAAAAATAGCTTCAAGAAACCCATTCCTCCGCTCCTAAACCTGCGCGTGATAAAAATCAACGCGCTGAGTGGAAGACTCGGTGGTGCTAAATAATACCAACAATTAATTAAAATTAACAAGAATAGCCAAAGCAAGTTCCTCCAAATTGCTTTAAATTACTCAATTATATAAGTACCGAACAATACCGCAATTAATTTAATTAAAAAACACTTTCTGAAGTAGCAATAAGAAGATTATCAAATTACAAATATGTTCATTCTTTAATTAAAGGCTCACGTACTAATACAAAATGAACAATAAGGCAAATTTGACTCGTGGCCTATGTTTAGCGCCATCCCCCATTTCATCACAATCGTGGTGCCTATGAAAGCGCCACCCCCCAATATCCACACAAATTAAGCGCGTCCGCCTAGTTGTAAAGGGTCTGATAACCCCTTAGCATATGATTCATAGCTTCACATAACAAAATCAATCTCATCATACCACATTTCAATTCATGCATGTAGAGCCCAAATCAAGGAGAGAATCATTCTTTCACCCAAAGGAACTATTACTATTCTCAAAATTCTTTAAGCCAAAAAACTCCATTACTTTTTACTACCCATCATTTTTCAAAATTCCTCAATAACTACACCTTACAAAAATTAAACCACAATTTCTCTGTTTTTTTGTTATTATTTACTTAAGAAATTCTCAATAGGAAACTAATTCAAAATGAACTTATATTATATACTATATACTATACTTAATATAGTAGTAAAAGTACATAAATCAAGAAATTTTCGGGTCATTTCATTAAAACCTTGACCTTTTGCCTGGAGTTAAACTTGACCTTTGCTGGGTTTTCAGGGTATAACTGAAGTTGTAGGTCTCCAAAGTGAGTAAAATTTAATTCTTTAGAAAGCTAAAACGAAAATATACAAATGTCATGAAGAAACCACAGTCTAGATCAACCTCTAAGATACTGAAAATAAGCTCAAAACACAGACCAATAGCCCAGTCCTGATTCAACACATCCAACTCCATGTTTATTTAATCCCTACTTATCCGAGCACTCAATTTTGATAAATCCAAATCCAGTGATTGGTTAAGATATTTAGAAATACATTTCATGAAGGACTCAAGACCTAGTTTTATCATTTTAAGGGTCAAAGATGAGCAAAATTTCGGAAATACTGGTGGGCTGCCATGACAGAATCAGTGTTAGTAATAAAATCATAAATTGAGCTATAGGTATTCAAATTGGACAAAAGAGGATAATTTAGAAAGCTAAGAAGTAGAGCTACAACTTTTATGAAGAACATAAGACATTATTTTGCCATTTTAGTGGTCAAAATGGACAATCATGTCAAAAATTGGACAATCATTTCGGACATTACAGATAAGACACCCATACAGAAATCCAGTTTTCCCACAAGTTTTTGTTACTTTAAATCATTAAGTTGGAGGGCTTACAAGGCATTGGAAATAGACATAAGAAATGTATGTTTTTGGAAAGCTGAGAAATAGAGCTACAAACTTTCCATGAAGAATTTAGGAAATAGATGGGAAGTATTAAAGGGGTTCGAAAATATGAGTTCCAATCCCACTTCAGAAACATATTCCTAACTCATTAAAAATTCATCAATTTAACCAAACATATAAAGTTCCCAAAATTAACTT
>NW_023591786.1:837591-858121 GCF_014843425.1 Jatropha curcas
AAAGAAGAAGAGATATGAACAGATCGCGTTGCACGGCTGTTCCTGCATGGAGCCGTGAAATAGGGAACAGTGAATAGTGGGCACAAGTCGCGTTGACGCAACCTGCACAAGTCGCGTGATGCAACTGCACAAGTCGCGTGACGCAACTGTTTCTTGATGAACAGTTGCCAACTGACCCAACTGTTCTTCCAGGAACAGCTGTTGCGTGACGCAAACTGTTCTTGGATGAACAGTGCGTGACGCATACTGTTCTTGGATAACAGTTGCGTGAACCAGCTGTTCATTGGACGGCCAGGAATTAGTTGGCTGATGCCTGTCCTATGCCAGAATTCATTTTTTAAATGTTTTATTTACATTATTTCTTTACTTAAAATACGATTTAAAGAACATATAAAATGGCCAAAATATGAAAGAAATATTTAAGAACTTGATACTAAAACCACAAAAATATACTAAAATCACAAATATATAAAAAAACAATACCAAAGATGTTAAGGAAATTACCTAACCTCAGATTGGATGCTTGCAAATGGATCAAATATCTCTTAATAAATGATAGCTAAGAATTTCCAGAAGCCTTTTTTCAAGATTTAATTGTTTTTTCCTTTATAGTGTGTTTTTTAGGGGTTTTCAAAAGTCGTGTTCCTCTTTTTTTTTTTTTGTTCTTCTCTGTCAAAATTGTGAGAAGAGATGTAATTTATAGGGTAGGTCAGGAACACAGCTGCGTCACGGCGTACCTGTACTGCGTACGCAGTCTCATTTTCACAGTCCGTGACGCGACTGGCAGTGGGGTGCGGCGACTAGCAAGTCACGTGAACGCGACCTGCCAGTGGGTGACACGACTGACAGTCGGGTGACGCGACTGGCAGTTGGGTGACGCGAACGGCAGTTGGGTGACACGACTGATAGTTGGTGACACGACTGGCAGTGTGGGTGACACGACTGATAGTTGGGTGACACGACTGGCAGTGGGTGACGCGACTGGCAAGTGGGGTGACCGCGACTGGCAGTTGGGCTGAACGCGATTGGCAGTGATGACGCGACTGCAGTGGGTGACAACGATTGACATGTTGGGTGACACGACTGAAGAGTTGGGTGACCCCCTGGCAGTGGGGTGACACGACTGGCAAGTGGGCGTGACACGACTGCAGTTTGGTGACACAGCACTGGCAGTTGGGTGAACGACTGACAGTGAGGTGACGCATCTGGCAGGGGTTCACGACTGACAGTTGGGGTGACACAAACTGCAGTGGGGTGACAACGAAACTGGCAGTGGGGTGACTACCGACTGACAGTTGGGTGACACAACTGGGCAGTGGGGTGACACGATGGCAGTGGGGTGACAACGAACGACAGTTGTGACTACGTACTGGGAGTGGGAGTGAACCACGATTGGCATGGGTGACACGACTGACAGTTGGGTGACCCGACTGCAGTGGGGTGACACGACGCAGTGAGTGAGGTGACGCATTTGGCAGTGGGGTGACACGAACTGACAGTTGGGTGACACGACTGCAGTGGGGTGACTCGACTGGCAAGTTGGTGACACACTGAAGTTGGGTGACACGCACTTAACCTAACCAGAAACTTAAAATTGTTTGAAATTTAAAATCCCTTAAATAAAAGACTTCTAGATGGCATTACCCATCATTTCACATCCTCGTATCGGTCATTGGATCAGGCGGGGCATAAAAAACACGCGTCAATAAGGCCCCCTAAGTGCCCGGTCCGACCCATGGAAAACTGGTCGTGACAATAAATGACTCATAATCTATTTTAAATAAACCAAATTATTTTATTGCATTCAAGTCACTTTAAAATCCATCTTTCTTTTCAAATCCCCCTAATTTCTTATATTCTCTCATTCTCGTCCTCATCTATTCTCATCCCCTCTTTTCAGAATAAATAGGCCTTCGAAGCGTTTGTCCACCTACCCATGATAGATGCTAAACCCAACGAACTCAACCATTTCAACCAAAAACTATGACAAATGGCAACAACCTTTGTTTAACCTTAACACAAGATATTGTTTACATCTAATCCTTGTTTAATATGAAGGTAATGAAACAATAACCATCAAAAGTTGATTCTTGAAAAATTACCTAGCAAATTGAACATGGTATAAAGTAACATATATACTCATTGTTCTCTAAATCTATTTCAATTTGCTGACTTATCAGTATTTCAATACAACTATTAATTCTTATGTATGCACCACTAACTCTCAATAACAAAAAGAAGTCTAATAAAAACAATCTCATTAATAATATCTTTTAATCTCTTTGCAACTATATATACAGCTTGGTTACAATTTTGAACTCTTGTTCATATGTGACAAGTTATCATTCCTTGTATTTTGACAAGTTTTCCTAGGTTTTTTTCTAATCGCTGGACTAATGTTGAAATAACAAGTGAAAGTTGCAAGACTGGTGGAGGAGATGTATGTAGGCTTTCCAAGTAAGAGGAGAGTATTGAACGTGTGGAAGTTGTTGGAGGAAGGGCGAGTGAGGATGTGATTGATTAACCGTTAGCTTTGGTGGGTCGACTGCTATTTGAAAAAAGCCAATGAATTTCAATAGGCTTTTAAAAATACAATGGCATCGGTTGGAGGCCTGTGAAGGGGATGTTTGCCGAAAGAAACTTGGGGAAATAAATCTTTTGGTTTCTTTAGTTAATGCACCTAGTGGATTGAAACATGTCATGCCAGGGATCCATTGAAATTTTGCTCAAAACTTAGTGATTCTTAATACATGTTCGCAGGTTTGATCCTAAATAAGTAGAACTCACTCAGGTTGAGTTTGGTCCAACATACATAATCTCCCTAATTAGTTTATGTCATAAAGGATTTGGGAGGGAGTTTTGAAAATTTCATTGATTTTCTTAACAGGTATATGGAGGGAGTATATGTGTATTTCGGTTGCACGGGAATATTCATATAGCCCTCTAAAAAGAAGAATGCAAATAAAGAAAGATTGAGCGGGGACTGGATTTAATAACTTTTTAAGTAATTGAAAGGTTATCAAAACAACTTTCTCCTTCTTTTTTTGGTGTGCTAGGCACCTTGATCGTTTTTTGTAAAACTTTATTTGATAACCTAAGCTTCCCTCGTGATTAGTTCACCTATGGTGCTTGGCATGCGAGTTGATTAATAGAAAGGCAATCGAACATTGGTGACAAGTGGTTGTTGTCCGGAAGCAGACTTCAAGTGGTTGGCGGAAAAGTGAGAGGAGTGGTAGCATTATGGAGTTCGATCAGCCAGGGGGACGGTGGGCGCTCCCCCAACAGTTCGAGAATCTCATGATCACGCAGATATCCGCAGGAGTCAACTCTAAAAGATTTCATGCAGACTTAAGGAAACTATTGTGCCCATTGCCAAATATTGTTCAATATGGAACCTCTTTAATTGTGGCTGTCTAAAAGTGGCGGAGTCTAATAACATGGAAACCATTGGTCAAATTATGGAAGTTATTAATAGGTAAAAAAACTTGCTAGAGGCGAGTTCTGGGGTCCAGCCGCCTTATCTTGAAGTGTTGTAGGCTTGGGAACCCACGTACAGTTATGAAGTTAAAAGAATTAGTGTCCTTGAAGCATCAAATAGTGTTATTTTTCTAAATGGCAGTCCTTGATGGGTTGGTCTACGGTGGATCGTTTCGTCCAGGCTCTTGGTATTGATGGCACTTGTTGTGGTAGAGTCCAATGTGGGTCATAGTGGCAAATTAGCTTTAAACTTTGGAAAGAGAAACCCAGTTGGCTCTCTTAATAAGCTATAAGCCATAAACCAATCGATGTTAGGGTGGCTGTTTGAAAATGGTTGGAGCCTTTCTTCGTTTCATAGGCTTCTACGCGTTTTTCAAATCACAATCAAGGAAGACAATCATGGGAATCGTCCTTAAAATCCTTGAATGCCAAAGTCGTCCTACAATGGGACTTGGTAAGGGGTATCAATGATCTTTTCCATCCATTCAAGAAGATGGAAAGGGTTGACAGTCCTCTGGTTAATGCAATGGTATTCAGGGAATGCAGTCAAATAAATGTGAACTGTTGGATCTGTGGGTTTTGTGGGTAATCAGTTTACGTGAGAAAGGGAATAGAGGCACAGAGGATTGGGTTGTCCTCAACGGCTTGACAAAGCTCTGCGTTTTGGTGTTCTTGAAATAATCTCCTTCCTAGGTCCTCGTCTTTTCACATGCAAAGTTGTTTCAAGTGATCATTGTGCCATTTACTTGAATTGAAGGGGTGCCTTTTTCAATTCGCTTTATGTTAAAGAAGGTTCGAAAATGCTATGGGAACCAAACTTTAAAGGTTGTCAGAGAGGCCTGGAGATGTGGATTTTGAGTTGGATACTAGGGACCCGATATATCGTTGTGGTTTTTACCTTGCTCAGTGGGGAGAAAAGCAGAAATTGTCTATTCAAAAAAAGTTACGAGAAAGCAGAATGCATATGGCTTTGTATAAGTTAAGAATGAGCCTATTTCTATGAGTTATACAGGGCGACAAGAGATGCATATTCAAGAGGTGTTAGGGAACAACAGGCAATATTGGCAACAAAGAGTTTGAAGTAGTATCAGTTACAAGATGGCGAATCGAAATACATGCTATTTCATACTATAGCTTTGCTTGTCGAAGAAAACACATTTGTGCAGTTAAAAGATGAAATTGGTCAGTGGAAAAGCTTTTGGATGATGGGCTAAAGTACTACATGTGCATAATTACACTAATTTTATGTACTATCGAATCAAAGGGGATGAATGAGAACAATTTTGGAGTGAATTAAGTGGAAGGTACAAAGCCTTCTCACAGAAGAATAGATTCTTTTTGCGCTTGTTCACCGTTGAAGGATATCAAGCCAAGCTGTAAAGTATGCATTCCGGAACAAGGCACCAGGCCAAATGGACTGTCCTCCTAGCTTCTATCACAGTTTAGTTGATGGTTTGGTAACAAGGTGAGTGTAGCTTATCTTGATTTTCTTAATTATAAGGTTACTCTCTTAGGAAGGAACTAAATAATAAATATCATTTGTAATTCCTATAGAAAGGTAAGTCCGAAGTTGTTTATTTTTGATTTAAGACCCATCTCAACTGTGTAACATAAATAAATAGAAATTGTAAACAAAGCTATAGCTAACAGTAAATGAAAATTTTGGTTATCCTGATGTTATCTTGAGTGTTCAAAGTGTTTTTGTTTCCCAAGTAGAGCTATTACGGACTATATTATGAATCGCTTTATGAAATTAATGCAGCTGTTCTTAAGTGAAGACTTAGGGTAAAGTTGGGTGTGGTGCTGAAAAACGGATATGAGCAAGGCATATGACCGGGTGGAAGTGGTGATGTTCTTATAATGGCTTATGCTTAAAACTAAGTTTTTGCAGTGATTGGGTTTGATAAAAATTATGGGTTTTGTTACAAAATACTGTCAATAGATATTTGCATATGCAACAGATTGGCCTATTATTCTAAGCAGGGGTTGTGACAAAGTGATCCTATATCAATAACATATTAATTTAATCATTTGTACGCGAGGCCCCGTAGCATATGTTGGAAAAATTTCTAGCGGCGGGTCAAATCTTCATGGATGTAAGTGGTAGATTCTGTCCTCCTGTGATTTCTCATATTTTTTTTTTTTATTTTTTGCTGATCGATGCCTTTTATTTCTTTAGGGCTCTTTCTTCTGGAGGCATTTTATCATATAAAATTGTCTGGTCTTATCAACAAGCTTTAGGTAAGTTGTGACTTTGAATAAATACTGAAAATTCACTTTAGTGTCCACATTAACGCTCATCCAAGCATGAATATATGCTCCTTATGGGAGTTGGACATGCCGAATTCTTGCTCTAAGTATTTTGGCTTTTGCCTTGTTATTATTGGAAAGACGAAAGAAGGGGTGTTTCATATGTTGTTAATGAGGTTGGTGAAGAGATTATGGTGGTGGATGCGGAAAAATGTTATCTCAGGCCCAGTAAAGAGATTCTTCTTAAGTCGGTTTGTGTAGCGTTTGTTCCTAACTTACTTGATGAAATGTACTTTATTGTCAAGGATAAATTGATTCCATTAAAAAAAAGGCAATGAATCGTTTTTGGTGGCGGCAATGGTAAAGAAGGAAGCTCCGATTTGCACTGTCATGGTAATATACAATGATCGCAAGAGGAATGTAATTTGGGCTTTAAGCTCTAAGGGACTTTAACAATTGCTCTCTGGTAAAAACAAACATGGCGTTTATTAATTCAATCACAGCTCTGTAGTAGGCGAGACGTTATAGGCTAGGTGGAAAAGAATGAGCTTTAAATTCGATAAGCTCGAAAGGGTAATAGCCTAGGTTTTTTTTTGGAAGTAGCATCATGAGAGTCTGGGACTGCTCTCAAAAGGTTTGTATCTGAGATATTGGAAACGATTTTTCGACTCCGATTTTTAATTTTCCATGGTTGCCAAATATAACTGCTCCCCATATGTGCAAATCATCGAACAACACAGGTATGGAAGAACATGAGGTCGTAGAACTTGTTTAAGCCATGGGCGAATGGATTGATGGGACATATGAAGCTCTGTCAATGTTGTTCTCTCCTCATAAGTGTAATATTATTAGACAAATTCTATTGAGTGCTATGGATTTGAACATTCATAGTTTTGGTGGTGGGGAACGAAAGGTAGCTATTCTATTCGGACGGAAATCAGATTCGATATAGGGAGAAGAGTTATCATTCTCCGTTCATGAACAGGCCTTTGGAAGGCTGTGTGGAGCTGTGTATACTGGAGAAGATCAAGAAATTTTGTTTGGAGGGTGGTGTTAGGGATGTCTGCATATCCTGGTAATATTTGAAAGCTTCCATGTAGACATGAAACACTACAATGCCCTTTGTGTGGGGTGGATTGAGGAACGACACCTTCATGTTGTCGTGAGTTATTGTCCAATAGCTCAAGCCACATGGAGCCAATTCTCTACCTGGGGTGGTGAACGAGAGTACTTCTATATCTGGTGGGTTGGAGTCCGATTCTCAATTAATCGTGTCTAGGAACAGTAATGGGGCCTAGCATTTTACTTTAGCATGGAAGTTTGGTGGAAGTCAAAATCAAAGAATGGTAATGGCATCAAAAACAGGTTTCCCATCCCTCGATCCATTATAAGAAAGAGCTAGGCAATCATGGATGAATGGCAAAAGGCGCAGACAAGTTAGCACGTGGAGGCTTTCAAGGTCAGTTGGATTTCCTGTGAAGTGGTGTGCTCCGAAAGTGGGCCTATGTAAACTTAATTTTCGATACAGGTAGGAATGTGTACCGCATAGAGTAGGTTTAGGGTGGCTGTGTAGGATGACAAAGGTCGATGAAAGGAGGTGGCAGCATGGTTAATGGAAGGGTGTTCATAGATGCAACTATGGCTAAAGTTGTTTGAGTTTTCTTTGAGGCCCTTAAGCTGGTTAAAAGAATAAAAGGTTTCTTGGGAAGTGCCTGTTGGAAGTGTTGAGAAGTGACTATCTGGGTGCATATACCCAGTTTTTATTGCACTTTAGTTTCTGATTGTCCTGTTTTGTGTGAGTTTTGTCTGTAAATGAGTGTAAGATACTCTTTCTTAATGAGTTACAGATGCTGTAGGTCGCTTTGCTACTTGTGCTAAAAAAGAAGAATCAGTGACCCTTGTGCCCAATCTGTTGTCAAGGCAATTCTTGTCTGGTTTGATGGAGTGGGCCTTGTCCTCCTGCAATTATTTGGTGCAGGATCGTTCTGTTTCTTGATCCTTTTAATAGATAATCAATCATTCTATTTCAAAAAAAAAAAAAGAAAAAGAAAAATCATCTTTGCAGATTTTAAATTAATACTACCTAAATATCTTTAAATAATTATGGTTAATATATCTAAATAAACATAATATAAAAGTATAAGATAAAAATATACTTGGATTCCCTAAATTATATTCTAACTTCATGACTTTTCTCACTTCTATTTGAAAAATTAACTTTTAAGGTCGTTAATAATGAATTTTTCATCTAAAAAAAAGCAAATAGTTCCATCGCAAAAAAATATACTAATAGACTAATACTTACGGTGCAAATTTTTTATATCGAAAGGAGGACATAAAGAATTTAAAGAATAACTTAGAAACATTTATGAATAATTGTAACTCGAAAATTAAATGGATAAAAGTAGAATTTAAGATTAGAAATATAATTTAAGGCATAAACTATTTTTTACCCTAGATATTAAACATATATAAAATCTCAGACTTATTTGTCATCCATCGTCCCACGATAATACTTCTCATTTGTCTAACTATACTTCCTCAATTTCTAAATTGTTTTATACTTCAATCTTGTTAGCTAAAAATATACATTGGACTTGGTTAATTGAAGTAACAACGGAACCTTTTACCAGTTTTCAGTTACCTGCAGGGTGAAAAGCTGATCAGGAATTAACTTAGTACAAAAACAAATAATTATTTTCAAAATGCCACATCATATTTTTTTTAATAATAGTTAACTCCATTTTAATTTATTTTTCCCTTCATCTCTCCTACTATTCCATCTTCTCTTTGCTCTAGTTCAATCTTCTTAAAGCTATAAAAACAAAAAAAAGGATTAGATAACATTAGCGACAAAACTCCAACAACATAGTAGATAAATTAAATTACAAAAAATGGAGAAGATAAAAGTATAGGAAAACTACTTAAAAAAGCTTTCTCCATACATAAAAAAGAGTGGTACCGAAGGGAGAAAAAAAATATTAGGTAAAAATTACATAGTAAGATGGAAGCATATAACCACAATTATATGAAGTGGAGAATACAGCGGTATAAAATTTTTTTTATAATAGTTATCTTAATTGAAAAACTAACACAATAAATTAAAAAAAAATTTTTAAAAGTTAAAAAAAAAAAAAAAAAAAAAAAAAGAGAAATCCTACCAAGCACCATGGTCATCCGTCTGATGGAGAAGATTTCATTTGATTTCAAATATATAGAGAGAAATACAAGATCTATACAAACATGAAGATCAAGAAGGAGAGTGGTACTGAATTTTTATATTTTTTTACAGAGAGAAATGGAGTGTACATTATCAGGATTGAATGCTCTATATGACCATTAATGGAGGAAAAGATGTTTGGATCAGAAACAAGCGAGAGAGAGAGAGAGAGAGAGAGAGAGAGAAGGGTTTAGTTGGTGTTTGGTGGCTTGGTGTTGCTCCTTGACTTGGTGTTGCTCCTTGACCATGAAATAATAAAAAATGGGATTGTGGTGCTGTGGGGAAGAGCTATGATCGTACAATGGAGAAGAGGAATGCAGTGAGCGGCAAAGAAGAGAGAGGAAGAGGGAACAGCGGAGAGAGAAAATTACAAGGTGGGAGAGAAAACAATTATTAAAAAATCATATATGAAATCTTTTTGTTAAAAAATATGTACATGTCAGCAAAATTACCGGCTGTTTACCGCATAACTGGTGAAAAAACTTTTATGTTATTTAAATAGTAATTTAGGTATTTTTAAATAATAAATTGAAATATAGGGATAATTAAAAATATATTATTTAAATAGTAATTTAGGTATTTTTAAATAATAAATTGAAATATAGGGATAATTAAAAATATAAAATATAATTAAGGGATAATGAGTGAAAATAAACCCATAACTCAGGGAATCTATCACTTCACTTTGTTCAACATTTTTGTTTATTGGTTTCACAAGTTGGTCATGCATGTGCATATATTTAATACACAAGTGGAACTTTTAAATTGCCAAATGCATATATTTAATACAAGGTCCAAAATATGCATTTGGCTCTTTTAAATTGCCTGTTGTATGTCCTCTCACTAATTAATTATTTGGTATATTTATATATTAAAAACACATTTGTGACCTTTTGAATTGTTTGTTAAACTTTATTATTAATTTGTTTTAAATTCACTTCTGACTGTGATTTGAATTTAAAATTTATCATTCCAAAAACAACTCAAATATTATTGAGAGGTTGTGCATTAATTAATTTAGTCCACACTATATTTTAAAAATACTAAAATCAAAATAGCCCAATTATATAGAAAATAAATCAAATATTATTCAATTTCGTTAAATATTCATTTCATCCCATTTTATTTACATGGTTTGACAAAACACCGCGTATTAAGAATTTAATTAAAAAAATTATTGTATTCTTTTTTACCTTAACTCATTAAAATATTAGTAAAAATCTTTCATTTAATGAGAATCATGTAAATAATTTATATTATTTAAATAAGAATAATAAGTAAATAAAATGGGATAAACTTAATATTATTTATTTGAATATCTGGGTGGGAGGGTTATGTGTGGAATAAGATTTTTGGATAATAATAATAATAATAATAATAATAAATGAAGTTATTAGTAGACGGTCTGCGTGTCAGGATGGAGAAAAGAAAGAAAAAGAACGGAAAAAGGCCAAGGAAAGAAAATGGAGAGGAAATCTGGGAAGAACAAGGGAAAGGAGAGAGAGACAGAGTTTTACAGAGGAGGATATGGAGCTTGAACATTTCGGCCATATTCATAATTTGATCTATAATGAAGAAGAAATAAATGACGAAAAGAACAATGTTTGTTGTGGGTGCAAGCAGCTAATATCAGGTCCTAGTTACAATTGTTTAAAATGCAGCTTCTTCCTCCATAAAGCCTGTGCAGAGCTACCTCGAGAGATCAACCATCCCTTGCACAGGAAACACCCTCTCACTCTCTTAATGGTCCAGCCATTCTGCACAGCGAACAACACCCTCTCACTCTCTTAATCGGTCCAGCAATTTCTTGCAGGACCAGTGTCTTTGTGATCGTGTGCAGTAGATGCTTTAGAACAACATGGTCTACATTGTTCTCATATGCATTCGATCTCGACCACTCCGTCTGTGCCTTAAAAGCCATGTGTTTTTTCTGGGAGTACAGCTCAGGTAATTATCGAAGCATCAATTCTTTCACTTGAATGAAGATCAATTAATCTTCACTTTGTGATACCATTGTGGGAACGAAGGGACTCAATCTCCTTATACTCTGTAATTATGTGTCAAAATTAATGGTATAAAGAATGCAATTTCACGACCTGAAGCTATTAGAATAACCAGAGCATCAAACATGGTAATAACACTCCACTCTATTGTCTTCAGAATAAGGTGGAATACAAAGATTCAATCTTTGTGAATTTTGTCCAAATTGAAAATTAACTTACGCAACCAATGGGTGTTATTGTTGTTCTCTCTGCGATTATGTTTGTCTTCATGGTCCGATCTGCCGCAAAGACAAACATTTAATTGGCGCGTTGAAGATGAACACTCACAAACTTGGTAACTGATGCTTCTTGGAGATTTTTTCTTTAATCAACTAGCTGATGATGAATGCAAGACGAAACATACAGTCTGCAGACACAAACAGTGTTAGTCATCGAACATGGTTGGGCATTATTGATCGGTTAAACAACAAGAAACCGTTGTGTTGGGTGTAATGTTACCAATTAGGTCGTCCTGCTTTCAATAAAACCATTGGTATGTCTACATGTGAAACATGTTTCCTGCACAGGAAATGCTCTTGAATTGTCTTACTAAGAGTAGAAACACCCACTTCACCGCGCACTCGCTTACTCTTTCTTCTCTTAAGAGCATATAGCTTTGATGGGTTGTTCAAGCATGTAATGCTTGTAGCAATATTGGCCATTGGATTTTGCTACCAATTGTGAGAAAATGTGATTTCTAACCTTGATTATTAGATGTTTCCTGCCTATTAATATCAACAACTCTTTAAGCACCATGGCCATGGACGCACCTTCTTACGCCTAGTACTCAGCAAAAGAAGCTATAGCTGTCCATGTGCAAGCGCTTGCGCTACATGAAACAAGGTTCAGCACTAATTTTTTGAGGTTGGTGTGAAGATTGCAACTTCTGTTTAGACTTGAAATGTGCTACTCTACCAATCTCAGTTAGACACAGATTTGATGAGAAGCATCCTCTTAAGCTTACATATGATTTTGTTAGCGACAGGTCGTTTGACCATTACTGTGAGGTATGCGAGATGAGAATAGACCCTGGGACTTATGTCTTCAACTATGCACCCTGGTTTTATGGGTGTAAAGAATGTGACATTTCTATTCACCCTGAATGTGTTCTTGGAAGGTACCCATATATCAAGTTTGACAGAAGTAGTGCTTATTCACTTAGTGGAATCCATTCACATGGTCTCACTTTAGTCCAGAAACCTTTTCCAGAAACTTTATTCTTGGTCAGAAGAGAAAGTTTCCTACGGCCGACCATGTCCTTTTATCTTGGTCAAGAAGAGAAAGTTCTACCCGCCATGTGATCACTGCGCTGAGCCTTTTGACGAGGACTTGGCTCTGCAGTGCAGTCAGTGTAATTTCATCATCCACCGGAAAGGTCCTTGTTTTACCCAAAACGTGCAACAGTAACGGGAGAAACAGACTTTGTTATTTATGAAGTTACTAAAAGTCTTCTTACCACAATTCTTGGTCTTGTACCCAAGAGTAATATTTTTTTTTGTTTATTTAATATCTGATAAATGAGATGTAGCCTATAAGCAACATATATTCCAATTAAATTTCAGAAAAAAAGCAAGAAACAAACAAAGACAGCCACGTTACATTACATATTACGGCTGTGTCCAGAGAGGGAACTGTAACATAAGACATTACAGTGACTTATTGAGGATGAAAGCGGAAAAAAAAAGAAAAAGGATCTGGTACCAAAACGGTGTCGGATACTCGTGATAATCAACGTCAGGTGCTTCCTCCTTGACCACAAAATTGAAACCGAAGTAATTGCAACCGAATGGAATCCAAATCAACAATCATCGGACGGTCCTCATGAATTATACTTGTAATTTTCTTCGAGTTAGTGTTATATCAATACCATTCACTGTATCCACAGAAAGTTTAAAGTGGGGTGTTATTTGCTCTACCTTTCCATTACTAAAGTGAAGTAAACCAACAGTCGAATCTCTTCTAAATTTAAGAAGATTTTTGAATAAAACAGAAATCGGGTTCAAAAGGTCCTATGAAGAGGCATCTCTCATAAAATCAAATACACAAAAACAAACCTAGCTACCAAGCAAAATAGCAAATAAAGCAAAAGCCTTCAATAAAATTAAGGAGAAACTCGCAAAAGGCTAGAAGGAAGAGCAACCCACAAGAAAATACTCGCAAAAGGCTAGAAGGAAGAGCAACCCACAAGAAAATTACCAAGCAAAAACCCGGAATTAATAGAAAATAAATAGAATAAATCAACAAAACTTAACCTATAAACTATTTTCTCACAAACACAATAAAAGAAAGGATAAATGATAAATTTAGTGTATCAACTTTTGATTTTTCGTCAATTTAGTATATGAACGGCAAATGTTTACAATTGGGTGGTTTACCTTAAAAAAAAAAAAAAGCTAATCATGTGTTAACAGATGATGTGGTAGTCGTAAATATTATTAAACAATTAGTAGGCCCTATAAACATTCGGTCAGCATCCTAGCTATAAGCTGACCTGTAATAGTTGAGTTAAAAAAGCCTAATACGACATGGCCTTTCTCAAAATAACATTATAGTTCTTTTTACCATAGCCATCGATAGATCAAGCAACAACAGGAGCATCGTTGAAGTGTTGGGACTGTGGTGCTCTCCTAAAGTATTTTCAGGAGGCTCAAAAGCATCCCGAGTTTTCTCACTCCAATTTCTTTGAGTCGACACAGGCCGTGCTCAATCTCATTTGCATTATTTGTAAAAAACCTTGCCGATCCAAAATAGTACTGTTCAATCAATATTAATTTTAATTTTTCTTGTTTTTTGAATTAGGAAGTTTTGTTTTTTGGAAATTTTGAATCAAAATTTAGTAATTTTGTTGCTAGTTTATGGGAGCCTGAAGGGAATTGAAGTGATTAATTGTGCAAATTTAAAGGAAAAAGAGTATATTGTTGGGTTTTTAGTAAAGGCCGACATTTTGACTCTGCAAGAAATTTAAATCTTCATTCAAGATTTTATTTCTTTTCATATAATTTATTTTTCTTTTTTTTTATATAATTTATTTTTCTTTTTTTTTTTTTTGGTTTTGTTTGTTCATAAAAGAAAGTGATTTGTTTGTTCAAGATTTTAGTTCTTTTTGTTTTTCCGATCTTTTTCAGCACTTTTACTGTTTTCTATTCATGTATTTAGTCTACACCTCTTTTTATGACTATTTAAATTCTGTTATTTTTTGAGGAAAAGAGGACAAGGATCATGAGTAAGTTTGTTTTGCTTTTTTGATCATGAAGATTCAATTAGTATTTGTTATAAGTTTTTTGACAAAGCAGCCCGGATAAATTGAGAGATATCTCAAAATCCGACCTGAAGAGAGAATAATAAATAAGGTATGACAGTCATTTCACTAGTTTTGCCACATTAGATTAGATTTTTTTAACTCAAGTATGTCATGTCAATCCACGTAAGATACTGACTAGATACTTGTGGACTCACAAATTGCTTAATCATATTTCCGGCTATCATATCATCACTTTGACACTTAATATCATCATATTGACACCTAATTGACTTTTTTAAAAGTTGAACCAACTCACAATTGAGAAAGGTTTTTTGGTTTCATACACCAAATTGACAAAAGATCTAAAATTGACGACAAACCAATTAATCAATTTATCTGACCAAAATATGTTAAATTTTGAAGCTCAACATTATCTTCAATCTTCTGAAACTTGGAAATTTTGGGAAAAATAAGATTTTCCAATTTTATAACAAGGGTTGGAGATGGGACTAAGAAATTTGCAGAGAGAAGGAAAGAAAGATTTGGGGCAATGAAAATCATTGAAATTTGGGGCAATGAAATCATTGAATAGATAAAAGTTAGGCTAGTATTTTGTTTTCCAAAAACGACACAGTTAAAGTAAAACCGGGTTCATACCAATTTTATCGGTTTTTCCGGTTTTTATATCATCCGTTTTTTTATATCAAATTAGACTGGACCAGCTATCGGGTCGTGCCTAACCGGTCCGATCCGGTTTCGAAAACATTGATTATTACTCTAGTTTCATGCTCTTAAAGCCCTAAACCCATTCTTGCGCAATAAATTTATTATGGTTTTAATCCAATGCCACAAAATTTGTTTCCGTTGAAGATTAAAGTTGGGATCTCTAGAATAGTTTATGAATATTTTTTTTGTTAACAAAATATTAATCTATTACATCTTTGTATATGAATAGGTATGATTACTAAATTTTGAGCTTGTTTATATGTTGATAAAAAAAAATTAATTTCTTTGAAATTAGTGATTAAGCTCATCCATAAAACATGTCTGCTTTCTTAACATTTAGGATTATATCTTTGTATCGATTGGTATGCGAAGTAGTAAAATGGTTTTAAAAATTTAAAAAATATTCTATAACATCTTTGTTCCATTTTCTGAAACTATTCTCATGTAGCTTGTAACGCAAAAGTTTATTTTTCCATATTAGGAAGGAGATGTTCCAAAAATTTTAAATATAGATAGATTAGTCAGCTCATCTACATGTATCTTATTTGGCGTTCCACAGTTAGATTTCGAGCACCTAATTTCTTACTTAGTTTTCAAAAAATAAGAAAGAAAAGGAAGGAAAAGATTTGAATAATGATACACTATATCATTATTTATTTTCGTTTGATAATTATTTTTTATTTTCTTTTGGGATAAGTACTTGATTTGAGTAGGACTTATGTAGTCCAAGCGTTCGAGTTTAAACAACTCACTTATTCAGACGAAGCTATAACATTTGTTGGACATAAATAATAAATATTTTCTGGAGAGACTACTAATAATATATAAATATATATTAAAAATTATTAGATTCCTAAATAAACTCTAACTAACAAATATCATAGGATTTTCATTATCCTTATTCAAATATAATTATTTCTCTCTTAATATATATGTCCGATTAATTCTTCCAGGGGGCTAATTCACAATTCTGGCTAATTCTGGCTAATTCTCAATTCTGATAGTTAACAATAATAATTGCACATTCAACAATTATTCTCAATTCTGATAGTTAACAATAATAATTGCACATTCAACAATTAAAATTTTTAAGTTGTAATATTTTATTTTATTTTCTAGTTAATTAGAATGGAATTAAACTTGATAATTTTTTATTTAGAGTTAGATTAAACTTCCTAATAGAATTTAGATTCAAATAGAAAAGTAACATAACCCATCAAAATTAAACTTTATTTTTTAACAAATAAAATTTTCAACCAATAAAATTAAAATCCTTAATTATTGTCAATCTATAAACTTTGCACATATATTTTAGGAACCCAATGTCATCACATTCACACTTTTAATTATTTACACTAGTCTTTTCATGATGTGTATTGCACGTTGACTATACTTGCTATTCATACTCGTTCAATTTTTTTTATGTCATTGCTCACTTTCACTTATTATTTATACTTATTTTTACTTCTTAATATTAAATATTGGTTACAATTTTTGTCTTATATTATTTAGATTTTTATAATATTAAAAGACAAAATTTTCAATCTGAAATATAAATGTGAAGTATAATGGTAAATTAATAAACAATAGTGTGTATATAAGTGTGTATATATACACACCTCAGTTCAATTTATATCGTCATTTATCTAAAATTCATCATAACTGTATATCAATTCTACAATAGGCTCAACTATAAATTTAGTCTCTGAACTCTTAAAAAATTTATATTTCAAAATGTTTGCAATCAAGATTCTGAACCAATAATTTTTTTTAATCAGGTGTTTCTATCCTATGTGGCTCGCTGAAAACACAAATAAGACTTATGAGACCCACTTAATGTTCAAAAATTTGCTTTGTAGGACGATTTGTGGCTTGATACGTCAAATTTCACATGTCAAATAGGTTTAGGGTAAAAATCCAGGAACAAAATTGCCCTTAATTACTCTTGTTACACACTGGAACAAAATTGCCCTTAATTACTCTTGTTACACACTCGACTTCTTCAACTTGGAAAGACAAATAAACCTCGAGAGCTGCATTCTTGCGCTTCTCATAAAGCTTATCAGAGAGATTACGAAGAACAATGAAATCACGATAAGCGCGTTGACGTTGGCCATGATCGGAGAAACTCCAAAATTGCTCGCAATTTCCGTGACTCAGATTTCAATTCCTGAAAGGTAAGAAAAATCAAATTCGTTTCCTAATCTTCTCATGTTCATGTGAATATAATGGTAAATTAATAAACAATAGTGTGTATATATACACACCTCAGTTCAATTTATATTGTCATTTATCTAAACTTCATTATAACTGTATATTAATTCTACAATAGGCTCAACTATATTGTCATTTATCTAAGCACGTTGACGTTAGCCATGATCGGAGAAACTCCAAAATTCCTCGCAATTTTCGTGACTCAGATTTCAATTCCTGAAAGGCAAGAAAAATCAAATTCGTTTCCTAATCTTCTCATGTTCGAATATAAATATTTTTATATTTCTTTTAGGGTTCGATAGTTTTTAGAGGCACATAAAGAAGAAATGAGTTTCAAAGGAGACATAGTCTTCTCTTCTGTGTGCTTAATCACAGTCACAGAGTACGATAACAGAGGCTACATCTTATTTGGAGGGGTCTGTAAATAGTTAAATCACTAATTTCATTTTTTGGAAATAGAGATTCGTTTGGCTCTGGAAATGGGGAGTACATAGAGGAATATTCATCATCAAAGCAGCATAAAGAAAGAGTTGAGGACGGCGTGAATGATAGGTGGAATGGTGGAGATGACGATAGAGGGGAGAGGACTAAGAAGTTGAAGGAGAAGTCGGGTGTGTACAAGAGTAAGGGCAATTTTATCCTTGGATTTTTACCCTAGACATGTTTGACATGTCAAATTTGACAAGCCACTAATTGTCCTACTCAGTAAATTTGTTGAACATTAAGTGTGTTCCACAAGTCTTATTTGTGTTTTTAATAAGCTATCTAAGATGGAGACATTTGGTTGAAAAAATATTTATCGATTCAGAAATTTGATTGCAAATATTTTTCATTAAGGCACTTAAATAGAAATTTTTAAAGAATCCGGGCACTAAATTTATAATTAAGCCTTTATAATATCACTTAATAAATACGTTTCAATACATATAGATATAACAATAAAATATTATATATATTTTTGAAATTAAAATTTTCAACCATTTATTTTATTTAAAAGTAAAAATTTAAAAATTTTGAAAGGTTAATTATGTAGATGCTATTTGAAAATTTATTTTTTAAAAATATAAAAATATAGTCCAATCAAATTATACAAACATAAAGAAAAATTTTGAATATTATAGAAAAAAAAAAAAAATAATATAATATATCAATATATATATAATACTATAATATAGTATATTATATATAATATACTGGTCTCTCTCCTAAATAACATTTTGATTATAATAAATATGAATCATATTTAAAAAATAAATGTTAAAAATTTCCTCAAATGTCATATTCACATATTTTTTATTAAAAATAAATTTTTAAAAAAAAGATAAAACTTAAAATTTTGAAATGCTTATTTTTCTATATGTATTATTCAAAAAATAATTTTAATAACTTATAGTTCCAATCAACTAATAAAATATTAATTTTTAAATGATCACGACTAAGGTTATTATAGCTTTTTCAAATTTTAAATTAAGGCGTTTATCGAATCCCATTAATTCTTCCTATTCATATTTGTATATAGTATTGAAAACGACTCGAAACATTTTAATTTTCGTAGAATTTTTCATTTAAAAAAACTAAATTTTTTATTTCAACCATGAAATTAGTACAGCTAGTAATTCTTATTATTGCTAAACTGGACATCCGTAAACCAATTCGACTTTTTCAAAAAACCAAAGACGAAAAAACTCGAAAAAACCAAGCAAATTTGGAGTCCAAATCATAGAATTAGAATACCAAAACGGTTCGAATCGAACCGGAATGGTCTAGAAGCTTTAGAAATTCTCTCTTTCTTTTCTTTTTCTTTTTTCTTTCTTTTCTTCTTCTTTCAGCATGCGTCGACTCACTCCCTCCTCTCCTCACTGCGCTCGGTTTTTTTCCGACCGCCTGGAGAACCCAGCGCCTCCTCGCCGTCGACTCTTGCCGACACAGCAAACCCGGCTGCCTTTCCCTTCTCCGTTTCCGCTTCTGGTGAGCGGCAAAAAATCAACTGCGAGGTCTGGGTAACTTCAGCCGCGACGAGATACGCGTATTCCGTCCTTCTCTTTCCGAGACTCCGGCGACTATCGCCACAGGTAACCGATTATTCCTCCTCCCTCAATCTTTTGCAAATTTAAAAATTGCATAAATTTACAAGATCTTTTGTAGTTAGAGTTTTCCAGGTACTGTTTATACAAAAAAAAAAAAATAGAAATTTGATTAAAACTACAAATCTAAAAGTTATGAACTAAGTTTTGCTAGATCGTTAATAAGTAGTATAGAGGGTTCATTACACCCAATTTGTTAGAGAATTGATAATCCCCTTAAAGACATGGCAGTAGTTTTATATGGTTATTTTGGCTTGAGTTTTTCACTATGATAAGGAAGGAAATCTTAAATTTTTTTATCATTCCAAATGAACGCTTGCAGACTGAAATTTTTAAAAAAAGTGTTGTTTCAAGGGCTCAATAGTTGTTTTGCCTGTGCATATTCTATATAATAAAATTAGAAGCAATTTTTTAAAATTGGCAAGCAGCTATTCTTCATTATTTCCTATTATACCCGTTTGCTTGAATATGATTAATAGGATGTTTAAGAATCTAAGTTTTGAATGGCGAAATGAAGTTTTGATGGGAAATGAGTGAAATTTGTGTATATATGTATAAGTCTAAGTTAAGGAGAACCTATTGCATTTGGTGGGGAGTAGCTATTGCAGGTAATCGTTGCCATTTTTATATGAACTAACCTAGAAATGGATATATTCTCAATATTTCTGTGATGGATACCATTGGTTAATGCTCTATAGCTTCAATCTTGTTAGGTAACGATTCGATGGTAAACATAATTTACTATAATCTAGAAATTGTATTTTTCGTGGCAAGATGAAGGAAATTTAGGAAGCTTTAGTTATACGTTCAAGTTGTGAGTTGGGTTACCTAATAGAAGGATTTATGAAATTGTAATTTAATTGAAGCATTGGTTCTTAGTAGCTAGTTTAGAATTTTAGTAAATGTTTAAAGATGTTGTTTATACCTTAATGTTTAATACTTAAGTAAGGATGAAATGCACAATTAAAGGTTTAATAGGAGTTTTATAATAGTTTTTGAAAGCTAATTACACTTTAATGGTAAATAACTTCTTGTTTATATGTATAATGTATGAAAGATTGTCAAAATTTATTTGTTTCAATTAGTCTAAAAGAGCTGATTATATTTTTATGTGATAGCAAAGAATAGTTCAACTAATATTATTGGGGGGATACTGTTTTGAAGTTTAATTATAAGTTGTGAATTAATAGTTGAATGTTTGACATTATTAGTTGTTTGATGGATGGCAAAGGCGAAATTTTAACTGTTTTGATCGCCCCGACGGATGGGCTGTAGG
>NW_023591786.1:858621-904903 GCF_014843425.1 Jatropha curcas
TAAATTTATTGAAACTATATATCAATTCGTTTAGTCTTGTTTATTTATTTATTTGTTTTATATCTTCGTTAGTAAATTAATTTAATATAATCATACTTAACGATATTTACATATTAATTTGATTTGATATCTTAGAATTTAAGCATTTTCGTAATTTTTTGGTGCAAATCTTATATAATCCATTAACTACCTAGAAGTTCCGATTCTATAATCGATGTTTTCATATACTTCAATTATCTGCTATGTAAATTTCATAAAATCTTCCAATTTGGCTTAATTCAATTAATTAATTAATTCAAGTTTGTTGAAATTTTATGCCGAAAAACGAGCAACTAGGCCTACAATGTACCGATCAAAAAATCGGATTTGGATTTGTGATCCCGCGCGAAGCAGGAGTCATTCTGCCTTCGGAGTCCTCACCGGAGTCTCGCCGGACCGCCGCCGCCTTCACGATTGGCCGGAAAAGTTAAACCGCCCAGAAAATTGCAAGGTCACCCCACCCGACTCCAATTTTCGTGAGGAAGCCAAATCTGCTATCACTTTGTTGAGCCAGTGGCTCGTTTGCCGGATCAGAGTTATAGTTCCTCACGCCGCCGTACATGATGGTTCCATCAAAACTCAGGCGAAATTTCACAAATCGGTGGAGGGAAGACGTTCGTGTGGAGGAGAGGAGTCGCTTCGAGACCATCTCCGGCACCTGGAAGTCGGACGGGAATTGCGAGATTCGGCCGGGAAAATTTTGAAGAGCGGTGCTGTCGGCACCAAACAAGCTAACGATCCGTTGCCGTGAAGGTTCCGTCGCGTGAGAAGGAGGCCGAAAAGGAATCCGCAGTGCCAGCGAGTCGGACACCACATCTTCTCGCTGAACGGTGGCCGGAAATTGGGAGAGGAGAGGGAGAGGAGGGAGTCGCCCGCAACAGAAGAAAAAGAAAGAAGATAGAGGGAAAAGAAGAAGAAAAGAAAAAGAATGTCTAGAGCTTCTAGAACCATTTCGGTTCGATTCGAACGCGGTTCGGTCATAAATCCAATGATTCAGCTCGGTTCGTGCTCGGTTTGTAGGTTGTCCAACTTGGTTTTGGGTTATTCGTGTAGTTTTCAAAAAAATCAATTTAATTCCTGGGTCGGTTCGATTTATTTTAATGTAGGTTCCGTAACATTTCCTCCCATTTACTCAATAATAATAAAATATAATAGTAATGATTTTTAAATTTAGAATAATTAATTTATAGATATTATAATAAATTAATCGCTGGTGTTTATATTATTTCTTGAAAATTTTAACTGCTTCTCAATCGAAAAATTTCCGGAATAATCTATTTTTGGGCTTGGGCCCAATTCGAAATTTTGGGCTCGAATCGAGACTATTTTACATTTTGCAGCCGCACGCGGCCAAAATTTGCGAATTTTTGATTTAATAAAATTTCAAAAGTTTCGAAAATAAAAATTCGGGCTATTACAAATCATCATTACATCAAGTTATTAATTCTCTAAAACTATAAGATTAACCAATTATATTTAAACATAATTTAATTGAATAAAAAATTAATTTTTAATTTTAATGTAAAATAATAACTGCCCATATAATTAATTTATAAATATGTTTCATTTACTTTTATTGTATTAATTTTCTAACATTATATTAATCAATTACCATTTAAGAGGTTAATTCAATTAATAAATAATTTATAAATTAATTATTTTAAATAAAATATAAAAATAAACAATTAGGAAAACAAGTCATTAAATTGGAAATTCCTACGTTGGTAACACCAGCGAAAAATCTGCCCACTTATATAATTATATATATATTATAATATAATATATATATATATATATATATATATATATATATATATTATATATATATATGATTACTTTTAAAGGCCATTATACATTAAAATAACCAAATCAAACCAAACAAAAACACTAATTTCAAAATAAATACCAAATCAAACCAATACATTAATACATTGGATAATCAAATTCCAAACCAACCAAAAGTACTAATTCAAAATAAAATTTCAAACCAAACAAATCAAACCCAATTACATCAATACATTAAATAATTCAAAATCAAACCATAGTTTAAAGAACATTAAAGTTGGGAAACAGTTTGGATTGAAGAGTAACATTTGTTTACAAAGCCAATAGATTAATACATTATTTTGAGATTAATTCATTGTTATTTTAAAATTTATCAATTTTTAAAAATAAAAAAGTAATAGTAATTACTTAAAGCCATTATACATTAAATAAACAAAAATCAAAGCAAATCAAAAATACTAATTCAAAAATAACTCAACCAATAATACATCAATACATTAAATAATAAAAACAAACCAAAATAATACATCACTACATTAAATTAATAAAATCCAAAACCAAATCAAACAATACTACTTCAAAATAAATCAGACCAAACCAATACATTTAATACATTGAAAAATCAATCAAACCCAAACCAAAAATACTATTTCTTAAATAAATTTCAAACCAAATCAAATAAAACCAAATCAATTTCATCAATACATTAAATATCAATCAAATTCATGCCAAGTGAAAAGTTTAATTGGAGAAATATTGCACTTGTCAATTAAAAATGACAAATGGATATGTCGCATTGTCAACTTTCTAGGAAAAAAAAAACTTGCTTTATATTATATATATATATATTGAATGTGGGAGACTACTTAAATATTATGGTAAATCCAGGGACTAAAATTAATTTTTCCAAAAAGGTTATCGGTCTAGTGTTATAAGGAAATCACGGAAATATCAAACTACAAGTGCTACTCTTGCGTCCCACCATTTTTTTAGAAGGAAAAAAGAAGCAATAACTATCACGGAATGCGACCCTTCAGGTGACCAAAACACGTCCTTAGGCAAACCTAGGCTGAACTCATTAATGCGCATTAGGTGTTCAAAACTAAGTAAAATCTATTATGGCAGAAAGGGTTACCATTAGTGTCGGGCTAAAAAAAGGGCCCGAGTTGGCAAAAAAGCGTTGAAAGGGATAATCATATACCAAGAGGGTTATTTAAGCTAAAAACTCATAATATAAATATTGTAATATGAATTAAGACATTTTTGAATTTTGATAGATTTTCTGGAAGGTACAAACCTAGTTTTAGAAGGTTACTTCTTAGGATATCTATAAATAGGGGAAATCAATACTGTAAATGAACTCGTAAAATCTATTAAATAAATTCAAAATTGTTTTATCGCATTCAAGTCACTTTAAATCCATCTTTTCTTTTTCAAATCCCCCCTAATTTCTATATTTCCTCATTCTCTCCTTCATCTTGGTCTTTCCCCTTAAAAACTCTTCTTATTCCCATCCCCTTCTTTTCAAAAATAAAGCAAGTTTAACGACCAATTTGTCCACCCTATCCCATAATAGACGCAAACCCAACGGGACTCCCACCATTTTTCAAACCAAACACTTTGACAAACTTAACATAGCTTTGTTAAACTTTAAACACCAGGATATTGTCAACATCTATCCTTGGTTTAATATGGATAGGTAGAAACCAATTTAAACCATCAAAGTTGATTCTGAAAAATTACCTTCATTGCAAATTGAAACATGGTATAAAGTAAACATAAATGCTCATTGTTTCTTTCTAAAATCTATTTCAATATTACTGACTTTACCAGCTATTATCAATACAATCTTCCCTATTGGTTTTGGGTTCATAAAGGATGGGAAGGAGTTTAGAAATTTCATTGGATCTTTCTACAAGTAATATGCGAGGGAGTATATGCATATTTGAGTTGCACTGGATTATTTCATAAGCCTCTAAAAAGGAAGGAATGCAAATAAAGAAGATGGCGAGGACTGAGATTTTGGATAACTTTTTAAGTATAAAGGCTTATCAACCTTGTCTTGCTTACTTCTGGTGGTATTGCCTAGGCCACTCTGATCATTATTGTAAACCTTTGTTTGATAACCCAGGCTTCCCTCGTGGATCAGTTCGCCTATGGTGCCATGGGATGCGAGCTAATAGCAAAAAGGTATCGAACATTGGTGAGAAGTGGTTGTGTCAGAAGGCTGAACTTCTAAGTGGCAGTGGAAAGGGAGGAGGGTTACACCATGGAGTTCCGATTCAGCCAGGGGGTATGGAGGCAGGCTCTCCCTAATAGTTTGAGAATCCCGTGATTCATGCAAATATCCTGCTGGAGTCAAAATCTTTAAATTTCATGCAGGCTTAGAAAATTATTGTGCCTATTGCCAATATTGTTTCATATGGGACTCTTTAACTGCGGCTGTCAGAAGTGGCCGTTGGTGTGGAGTCTAAT
Organism: Jatropha curcas; assembly: GCF_014843425.1. Next base: position 862,921 of record NW_023591786.1, read on the forward strand.
AACGTCGAACCATTTAGGTTAAATTATGAAAGCTATTTGATGGGCAAAAAACTTTACTAGAAGGCGGGTCCTAGGGTCCAAAGCCCTGCCACTATATCTTGAAAGTGTCGTGGGCTTGGGAACCCATGTTACAGTTAAATTGAGTTAAAGGACTTAGAGTCCTTGAAGTGGCCCAGTGTTATTTTTTCTAATGGGAAGAAAAAAAAAATCTGGTGGGTCGGTCTAAGGGGATCAGGTTTCATCAGGCTCTTAGGTTATTGATGGGCCTTTTGTGGTAAGTCTAGTGGGTCACTAGTGGCGCGTTGGATTTAATTTGTGGGAGAAACCTAGGTGCTCTCTTATAAAGCTAAATAGTCAGAACCTTATCGGATGTTCTGGGATGGTTGTTGAAAGGTTTGGAGCCTTTTCGTTTCAACAGGCTTCTACGATTTTTCTTAAATTGCAATCATAGGAGACAATTATGGAATCTCTTAAATCTTTAAAGCCAAAGTCATCCTTGACCATAGGCTGTGGTAGGGGATTTCAATTGATCTTCTCTTCATTCCGAGAAGATGGAAAGGGTACCTTTCCTCTTTGGTTAAATTTCATGGATTTAGGGAGAGCAGCAATAACTGTGAACTGTTGGATTTGGGTTTTGTGGGTAATCAGTTTATATGGGAAAGGGAAGAGGCATAGAGGATTGGGTTTGTCAAAGGCTGAGAAGCTTCTGGTTTCGTGTTCTTGTAATTAACCTCTTTCCTGGATGCTCGTCTTTTTTCCACATGCAAGTTGTTTCAAGTGATCATTGTGCATTTACTTGAATTATTAGGGGTGTCTTTTCATTCGTCATAGTTAAAAGGAGGTACGAAAAATATGCTGCAGAACCAAACTTTCAAGAGAGGTTTGATTAGAGAGGCTTGGGAGGGTGAAGGTAATCTTATGAGTTGGATATTAGGACCGGATATTCGTTGTGCGTTCTCACCTTGCTTAGTGGGGAGAAAAGCGAAAAATTGTTGTTTAAACAAAAGTTTACGGGGAAAGCAAAATACATATGGCTCGGTATTAAGTTTAAGAATGACATGCTGTTTCTATTAGTATATACAGGGAGTGCAAAAAGGATGCATATTTCGGAGGTGTTAAGGCAACAACATGGCATATTTTGGGCAACAAAGAGCGAAGTAGTATCGTTTACCAATGACAATCGAAATACACGGCTAATTTTCAACACTATAGCCTCATGCTCATCAGAAAGAAAACACATTTGTGCCAGTTAAAAGATGAAACTTAGTTAAAGTGAAAAAACTTTGGAATGATGGGGCTAAGGACTATATTGTGCATTATTACATGATTTGTTTTCTTTCAAAATCAAGGGGATGATTGAGACAGTTTGGAGTGCATTAAGCGGAAGGTACAAAGGCCTCTCACAATGATATTCTTTTCGTGCTCATTCACCATTTGAGGATATCAGCAGAGCCATTAAAAGGCATGCATTCGGACAAAGCACTAGGCCCGATGGACTATCTCCTGGCTTACTATCACAGTTCTGGTCCGGATGGTTTGGTAATGAGGGGAGTGCCAGCTTGTCTTTGATTTTCTTAATAAATTTTCTTAATAATAATGGTACTCCGCTAGGAAGGAATAAAACAAATATCAATTTAATTCCTAACAAAGGTAGTTCGGAGTTTGTTTTTGATTTAAGACCCATCTAACTGTGTAACGTAATAAATAAAATTATGAGCAAAGCTATAGCTAACATAATGAAATTTTGTGTATCTGATGTTATCTCTAAGTGTCAAAGTGCTTTTGTCCCAGGTGGAGCTATTACGAACAATATTATGTCGCTCACGAAATTATGCACTTTCTTAAGCGTAAGACTCAGGGTAAAGTTAGGGTGGTGGTGCTGAAAACAGATATGAGCAAGGCATATGACCGCGAGTGGAGTGGTGATTCTTATAATGGCTTATGCTTAAACTGGGTTTTAGCAGTGAGTGGGTTGATAAAGTAATGGGTTTGGTTACAATTGTCAGTTATGATATTTTGCATCATGGAAACAGATTTGGCCCTATTAGCATCATGGAAACAGATTTGGCCCTATTATTCCAAGCAGGGGATTGTGGCAAAGTGATCCTATCTCACCATATTAATTTATTATTTGTGCGGAGGCCCAATCAGCACTGTTGGAAAAATTTCTAGCAGCTGGTCAACTTCATGGATGTCAAGTGGTAAGATCTGCTCTTGTGATTTCTCATTTATTTTTTTGCTGATGACGCCTTTTATTTCTTTAGGGCTCTTCTTCCGGAGGCATTTATCATAAAAAATTGTCTTGGTCTTTATCAACAAGCTTCAGGGCAAGTTGTGAATTTTAACAAATCTGAAATTCACTTTAGTGCCAACACTAATGCTCAATCCAGGCAGAATATATGCTCCTTATAATAGGAGTTGAACGTGCGAATTCTTGCTCTAAGTAGTTGGGCTTGTCTTCTATCATTGGAAGATGAAAGAAGGAGGTGTTTTCGTATGTGTGTTTTCGTCGAAAATCCCCCCGGAGGACCCGAAAACATCCTTTTTGTGATTTTTGATAAAATATTTTTTTTATTTGGACGCAGTGCCGATAAATCGGTCTTATAAACAATTTTGAGTCGCCACCCATTATTTAGGCAATGGGACCGTTTTTATAAAAATGACTCCATTTTAACAGTTTTTATAAAAATGACTCCATTTTAAACGCCATTTTGGTTTTAAGGCGCAAATTATTTTAACCGACTGGTCAGGGCACATGCGATTCTGGTAAGGGAATTGGGTAGCGTCGCCCGTTGGAAGCCGACGGCCCGGAAAACCGGCCTCTATTAACCTATGATTTAATTTATTTTAGTTAGAAAAGCCAAATTATTATTTACTTAAACCCAACCCCAATCGAATCGGACTGAGTTCGCTATTTGGAAAAATTATTTAACATCGTCCCAATCAAATCTAATTATCACATAGCAATGTATTCAATCACAAGCAATTAAATAAAGCAATTAAACGCAAATAATAAAAAAGACCCCCGCCGCTCTTGCCTTATGGTTCAAGGCGGGCGACAAACCGAAGAAATAATCAAATAAATAAAAGCCCGCTCTTGCCTTATGGGTTCAAGGCGGGTAACAAACCGGCATCCAAACCATATTATGTATAAAATCGAATCAAAACAATTAAATCCATAACCCAATAAAATAATGGCATAGCATAATTGTTATTTAATATCTAAATCACATTTTAATTTTTTAATTTTTTTGCATTCAAGCCAAAAATTATAAAATCCACACAAATAAATATATACAAAATCACATTTTAGTATTTTAAGCTTAATTAAATTATAATCGGATTCAATGGTTGGGCATTCTCAGATTTATTAACAGAAATTAAACTTTATTTTTGTGCCAAATTTATATTTTTTTTTATTAATTCTTTCTGGAAAACAATGAAGAACAGTTTGTTCATCGATCGAACAAAGATGAACAAACAGTTACTGTTCATCGATTATTTCTGGGAAAATGATGAATAGTACTGTTCATCGATGAACAAACAGTTACTGTTCATCGATCATTTCTGGGGAAATTGGTGAACAGTACTGTTCGATGAACAAATAGTTACTATTCATCGATCATTTCTGGAAAAATTGATTTCATCGATGAAAAATTACTGTTCATTGATGAACAGCTACTGTTCATCAATGAACAAGTGCGTGATTTTTACCCAGAATTCATTTTTAAGTATTTTTTACATCATTTCTTGTTTAAATGTGATTTAAGGACATATAAAATGACCAAATATGAACAGAAACAGAATACAATTTAAAGAATACAATTAAAGAAGGTTAAATTACTAAAATCAAGCAAAAATATATAAAAACAACAAAATATGTAAAAAAAAATCAAATGTTAAGAAATTACCTGAGTATTGAAGTGTTTTTTTTATCTTTTGATTTTTTTCCCTTTTTTATGGTTTGATTCACCTAAAATTGATATCTAATGCCATTTTCTCCTTCAATCAACTCATAAGAATTTTTTGGAGAGAAAAAATGTGGGCGCACACAGTATATTTTTTAGGGTTTTTGCCGTTTTTTGGAGTTGTGAAGTTATTGTGAAAATTGTGAGAAAGAGATGAATTTATAGAGCTAGGTCAAACTGTAGCACACTGTAGCACATACACTGTAGCACATAGCTACTGTAGCACGTAGCTACTGTAGTGCAGCTACTGTAGCAAGCAGCTCTCTCTCTTTTTTTTTTTATTTATTTATATTATTTTTTTTTATTTTAATCCTTAAAAGGCTTCTAGATAGCATTAACCCATTCATCCTCGTGTCCTCATCGGATCAGGCGGGACATAAAAAACACGCGACATAAAAAAGCACGGTCAACAGTTTGCCCCGCCCACTTTAGCATTATAAATGGCATAAACTATAATGTTAAAGTTGGCCTACTGACGCGCCTTCAATCTTGGGTTGAATGAAGTGTTCGTTTTTTCGTAAAATGCATCTTCAAAGCTCGGTTTGATTGGCTTTTGAAGACACCCTCGCGCGAAGCTCGGATTGGCTTGAAGGATTTTGGTTTGGGACTTGATCATTCTGGTCACGCTCCTTAGCTAGTTTGAATCGGGCTTTGTCCGACTTCCGCGTCGAATCTGTGATCATCTCCAAAGCTCGGTTGATTGCTTTGAAGTACACCCCTCAGGCTCAGTGACGGCTTTAGAGGATTTGTCGTAAAATTTGTGATCATCTCGAAAAGGCTCGGTTTGATTTGGCTTTGAAGACACCTCCTCAAGGCTGCCAGTTTGATGGCCTGCCAGGATTTTGAATTGAGATTGTCTTGATTAGCTTCGCAATACACCATCACTAATCAAGATTTTGGTTACCTCTGGGCCAACTTCGCAATACACCATCAATTGCCGCGGGAAGAGAGTCCAAATAAGCTTCGGGGCATACACCATCACTGTTCGGTGGGGTTGAAGATTGTCTGATCAGGCTTCGGCAATACACGCATCACTATCAGGATTTTTGGTTGCCCTGCGTCAACTTCGCAATACCACCATCGCAAACAGCCATCATTTACCAGGAAAAGGATTGACTTCGATAATACATCATCACGAATCGAGAAAAGAATTCAAGCAGCTTCGTAATTCATCATCACTGCCCGGTGGCATCCAAGGTTTTATTTGACCAATCAGCTTCATAATACATCATCACTAATTGGTATTGAGATTGTCCTAATCAACTTCGCAATACACCATCATTAACCAGGAAAAGGATTGACTCGATCTGCTTCGTAATACATCATCACGAATCGAGAAAAGAATCCAAGCAGCTTCGTAATTCATCATCACTGCCCGGTGGCATCCAAGGTTTTATTTGACCAATCAGCTTCGTAATACATCATCACTAATTGGTATTGAGATTGTCCTGATCAACTTCGTAATACACCATCATTAACCAGGAAGAGGATTGACTCGATCCGCTTCGTAATGCATCATCACGAATCGAGAAAAGTCACGAATCGAGAAAAGAATTCAGTAGGCTTTCGTAATTCATCATCACTGCCCGGTAGCATCCAGGTTTTAATGGTGACGCATCAGGCTTTCGTTAATACATCATCACTAATTGGTATTTGAGATTGTGTCCTGATCAACTTCGTAATACACCATCATTAACCAGGAAGAGGATTGACTCGATCCGCTTCGTAATGCATCATCACGAATCGAGAAAAAGATCCAAACAGCTTCGTGATACACCATCACTGCCTGGTCACATCCAAGATTTTATTGACCAATCAGTTTCATAATACATCATCACTAATTGGTATTGAGATTGTCCTGATCAACTTCGTAATCCATCATCATTAATCAGGAAGAGGATTGACTCGATCCGCTTCGTAATGCATCATCACGAATCGAGAAAAAGATCCAAACAGCTTCGTGATACAGCATCACTGCTTTGTGGGACCAAACGGCTTCGTGACATCATCACCGGTTGACTTGAAAATACTTTTAAGAGAGAAAGAGCAATTTCTGTGTACAAACATATTTTGCCTTTGTCAAATGTTGGGGCATCACATGCCCCATGCATTAATAATCATGAATTTTGAAATTTGAAATTTTGCATCAGGACAAAAGATTGTATTCTGGAATCCATCCCAAGACCAAAAATATTATCTTTTAAGTAAATCTTGAAAATTTTTATTTTTATCCATTGCAACTTTGAATTTAACAAAAGTCTTTTAAATTTTAGCAAAAATTGCTATTTTTTAGTCTCAAATTTTCAGGCATACTTTTCCTGATGCAGTGTTTGAAAGAAAACTTACCTGAGGGTAATTGACGATTTTGATAAATCTGCCCCCTGTGTGGCGAGCCGTACACCGACTCCAAATTGATTGATTTGATTTTTTTTTATTTTGCTTTATTCCTGCACAAAGAAAACAAAGCCACAGAGACAAAAAGAGGCAAAGAAAACAAAGCCACAGAGACAAAAAGAGGCGTCCCGCTCATTTGCAAGAATGGTCCACCTCGTTAATGCGGGCATAAAGGCCCAATTGCTTTATTCCAAAATTGACAAAACACAATAAAATAAAAGCTAGAATTGACACAAAGTGAGAGTTACCGCTTTATCCGGATGTCATTTGTCCATGTGCTGCATCTCCGCTAATTTTCAATCCAGTGGGGCCTATTCGCACCCTATCACCACCGAAAGCAGATGGCAGCCAGCTGGTGATAAGCATCGGTTTGATGATCCAAAGATGACTGCTGCACTCTTTTCTTTTCCTTTTTGAGGGCTACGAACTCTCAATCATTGTATCTCTTTTTTTTTTTTTTAGTGAATAAATCCGCCGGTTCTCTTTTTATTGATTCCTGTTTCCTGCACTTAAAGACAGCAAAAGACAACAACAAATCTTTTCTTTCGAAATTATTTGCTAGATTAGCATTTGGGTCTCCTGCCCAGGCATTTGGGTTCTCCTGCCTGGTTAGAAATCAAAGCCATTAAAGTGGATTATTTAACTAGGACGGATCTACATTTTTTTATGTTTTTTTTTTTCAAATTTATTTTCTTTTTTATTTTTTTTCAATTGTATCCTATAATTCCTTTAAAACAAAAACAACACGATGCAAACGAAAAATGTATAAAAACCACATGCAATCATGCAAATTCATTTGAAATAACAAAATTTGCCCACTTTGGCGAAGGGCTATCAATTCCTCCACACTTAGCTCTTTGCTTGTCCCTAAGCAGAAACATTCATCTTTCTTTAAAACTTTCATGTTGATCATGTTTATTTTTACTCGTTGATTTAGACTTCTTAAGTAATCTACCAAGCATTAAGGAGATGAGATGTGTTTATGAACTGAGTAGTTATAATGAATCAATGTAGCAAACAAAAATCTAAAGTATATAAAATCTAGTCATTCAAAATATGAGATAAACAATCCTCCTTCCTTAGAATGCAAAATAGGAAGTACTTCGGACAATTTTAGCATACTATGTATTGTTTCTTATTTCAAGGTATTTTTAGGTAACTTATTTTTTTCACAAAGTGGTTGCATTTTATGCTCCATACCACATTTTTCTCTTTTTTTTTTTTCTTTTCTCTGTTTTTTTTATATGGAGAGGTGTGGGAATGTAAATAGTAAGTGGTTGCATTTTATGCTCTGTACCACTTCGTTTTAGAACAGATTTCCATTATTCCCTCCATCGTTTTTTTGTTTTTCTCTTAAAATACCCTCATCCTTTATTGACTCGAAACATACAAGCATTATGGCTCTAGTTTCCCTTTCCTTCCTATTCTTCATTTTTATTTAGTTAGGATTCATGCTTCTCTAAAGTCAAAGATAATCGTCTAGATGGTTAATTAAAAGATAATATTTTGGCAAAGAAAAAATTTTATATGTTCAAATAAATCCTAATAGCCTATGTTCATAAAAGCATTTTAAAATCTCTTAATCATGGTATAGTTATTCACGACTTCTACTTTTCAATAAGCAAAATACAAAGCGCAATCAACATGTTAGAAACTAAAACATTGAACTAAGGCAAAGAAGTTGACTTTTTTATTGTTAGGCCCATTTTTTTTCTTTTTTTTTCTTTTTTTTTTTCTTTTTGTCAAAATTTTTTAATAAGTGAATGAAATGAAAATATAGGTCTTTTCCAGCACTTGAACAGACAATCAATGTCCTTATTGTTGGGAGGATACATGCATAAAACACATAAATGCACATGGCATAAAACAACAAGAAATTAAAAAATGAAAAACAAAGGCCAGAGAAATCTCTAGGCATCCCGACCTGAAGGTGACAGAGTGATTCGATTTTTTTTTATTTATTGTTTTTTTTTCTTTTTTTTTTTTTTTGAATATATTATCATCGCTCTTCTTTTTTATCCACTTCCATTCCATACGTGCTTGATTTGCCTGGATCGTGTGCAGTTGCTGTCTCATGTCAAGAACTGTGACCTGCAAATTCTCCTGTGATTGTTGCAAGGCATCCATTTTACTCAAAATTTGCCTTCATCCAGCGACTCGTCTTCTTTTCTTCTTTTATTTAAGAAGACAGTGTGATTGGTGCTTTGCCTTTCCTTTGTCTTTGCATTTGTATGCATGAAGAATATAGGCACATAGAATGAAAAATGCAAATCTAATGTGCTATTAATCAGTATGGAAATGAGATCTTTTTTTTTTTTTTTTTTTGACGAATTGGACCTGAAATTCGGTATGAATAACATCGGCAATAGCATTTACCTTGGGCGGAATTTTTTATTTTTTTTTGTGTCGCTTTACTTTTTGCTTGGAACGCAGAGTGGTGTCCAAGGGCAGGATCTTATTTTGATTAATTACAATTTTTTTCTCTTTTTTTTTTTTCAATCCTCACGTTATTTTTCAAATAATGCGAGAATTTTCAGATAATGCGAGAAATGTAAAAATACAAAGGAATCGTAACCCCCTTATATCTCCCTTTTCTTTTGGGTATTGATTCACTATAACTGATTGTATAATATTATTCAAAACGAATTTGAAGTCCAGTCTCAAAGCCAAGGTCAAATGTCCATACCAAACATTAGCTCTTATTAATGCATCGCTGAAAAGAAAAATGTTACATGGTGCATGAATGTCACAACATATGTATAGTTTATATCAAACAGGGGAACGGGGGTTGGGAAATGCATGCCTTCCAACCTTATTTCTCCCACACATGGATTCCGTTGGTATAAAATTCCGACATCTGTTTCCTAGGAATTGAAATGTGGTCTAATCTCGACAACCAACAGGGGGTTTTGAGATTAACGATCAACTCTCCGGAAATTGATGCGGCATAATAACAGGCAACAGAATCGGGTGGGATCCTTTAGGGGAAGTAACCTAAGGCTTTCAACTATAATGCATTGGCTTTAGTCTTATTGGGCTTTAAATAACAAAGCTGGGTTCCGCAACAGGACTTCGGGCTTTGTTGGGCCTACTCGCTTTAACGCACCTTTAAGGTACTAGGCTTGCGGTTGGTAGTAATGTTTAATTCTCGTGGATGTACGTAAAAGCGGCGAGGTTTAGGCTGGACTCCACCGTCAAAGTTAACACAGTCCGCAGGGTAATATGGGTAGAAAGTTGATGAGAAGGAGAGGAAATGCGGTATGAATGCATAGAACCTAGGAAATAAAATAAAAGGACAGGCAAAATAAACAAACAAGGACGATTAAATAATTTTCCAACGGCTTTCTAACCAATTTTATTTTTTAGAAAACATAGGTTTTTAGAGTTAATTCCTAATCATAGCCGACTAATTTATTTTAAAAAATAACCGGAGATTAGTGGGCTAAGTCCCCAGCAGAGTCGCCAATCTGTTTTCGTCGAAAATCCCCCCGGAGGACCCGAAAACATCCTTTTTGTGATTTTTTATAAAATATTTTTTTTATTTGGACGCGGTGCCGATAAATCGGTCTTATAAACAATTTTGAGTCGCTACCCATTATTTAGGCAATGAGACCGTTTTTATAAAAATGACTCCATTTTAAATCCAATTTTGTTTTAAGGCCAAATTATTTTAAAAGACTGGTCAGGCAGACTGGTCAGGCGGCACAATGCGATTCTGGGTAAAGGAATTGGGTAAGCGTCGGCCCGTTGGAAGTCCAACGCCGGGAAAACCGGCCTCTATTAACCTAGTGATTTCTAATTTATTTTAGTTAGAAAAGCCAAATTATTTATTTACTTAATACCCAACGGCCAAATGAATTGGACCGAGTTCGCTATTTGGAAAATTATTTAATCGTCGCAATGCAAATCTAATTAATCAACATAGCATTCTTCAAATCAAAGGCAATTAAACGGCAAATAACATAAAAGTCCCGCGCTCTTGCCTTATGGTTCAAGGCGGGCGACAAACCGAAGAATAAATCAAAATAATAAAAGACGCAATAAATAAAAGACCCGCTCTTGCCTTATGGTTCAAGGCGGGTAACAAACCGGATCCAAAAATATATGTATAAATCGAATCAAAAATTAAATCCATAAACCAATAAAAATAATGCCATACATAATTGTTATTTAATATCTAAATCACATTTTAATTTTTTAATTTTTTTGCATTCAACCAAAAATTATAAAATCCACACAAATAAATATACAAAATTAATATTTTAAGCTCAATTAAATTATAAACTGTTCATAGTTGGGCATTCTCAGATTTATTGAAGAAATTAAACTTTGTTTTTTTTTACAAAATTTATATTTTTTTATTATTTTATTTCTGGAAAAATTGAAGAACAGTTACTGTTCATCGATGAACAAACAGTTACTATTCATCGATCATTTCTGGAAAAATTGATGAACAGTACTGTTCGATGAACAAACAGATACTATTCATCGATCATTTCTGGAAAAATTAAAGAACAGTTACTGTTCATCGATGAACAATTACTGTTCATCGATGAACAGCTACTGTTCATCGATGAACAATTACTGTTCATTGATGAACAGCTACTGTTCATCGATGAACAAGTGCGTGATTTTTATCCAGAATTCATTTTTAAGTATTTTTTACATGAAATTCATTTTTAGGTATTGTTTTACATCAATTTCTTGTTTAAAATTATGATTTAAGGCATATAAAATGACAAATATGCACAGAATACAATTTAAAGAAGGCTTTAAATTACTAAAATCACAATAAATATATTAAAAACACAAAAATTGTAAAAAAAAAAAATACCAAAATGTTAAAGAAAAAAAATACAAAAATGTTAAAGAAATTACCTGATCCTCAGATTGAGGATTGTAAATGGATCAAATGTCCAGAAGCTTTGTTTCCAAGGATTGAAGTTTTCTTTTTTATCTTTTGATTTTTTTTCCTTTTTTATGGTTTGATTCACCTAAAATTGATATCTAATGCCAATTTCTATTCAAATCAACTCATAAGAATTTTTTGGAGAGAAAATGTGGCAGCACAGTATATTTTTTAGGGTTTTTGCCGTTTTTTGGAGTTGTGAAGTTGTTGTGAAAATTGTGAGAAAGAGATGAATTTATAGAGCTAGGTCAAACTGTAGCACACACACTGTAGCACGTAGCTACTGTAGCAAGCAGCTCTCTCTCTTTTATTTATTTATTTATTTATTTATTTATTTATTTATATTATTTTTTTTATTTTAATCCTTAAAAGGCTTCTAGATAGCATTAACTCATTCATCCTCGTGTCCTCATCGGATCAGGCGGGACATAAAAAACACGCGTCAACAATGTGGTTGATGAGGTTGTGAAGAGATTAGGTGGGTGGATGCGGAAAATGCTATCTCAGGCCAGCAAAGATATTCTTCTTAAATCGGTTGTGTAATTCTTCTTAAATCGGTTGTGTAGACAGTTCCTAACTACTTGATGAATGTACTTTTATTGTCGAGGGATACGATTGATTCCATTGAAAAGGTGATGAACCGTTTTTGGTGGCGAAATGGTAAAGAGGGAGGCTCCGGTTTGCACTGGTTTGCATGGCATAAATTATGTCGTCACAAGGAGGATGGCGATTTGGGCTTTAAATCTCTAAGGGACTTTAACATTGCTCTCCTGCTAAAACAAGCATGGCGCCTGTTAACTCAGCCACACTCTATAGTAGCGAGACTCTATAAGGCTAGGTATTATAAAGATGAGGCTTTATTGGAAGCTTGAAATGGTAATAGCTCAGGTTTTATTTAGAGTAGCATTCATGAGAGCCTGGGACTGCTTCGAAAGGCTGTATCAGATGTATCAGTAACGGTTTTCGATTCCAGTTTTTAATTTCCCATGGTTGCCAAATATATCTGCTCCCTATGTGCAATCACCGAACAACACAAGTATTGAAGACATGATGGTTTCGGACTTGTTAGCTATAGGCGATGGATATGGGACGATGAAGCTCTATCAATGTTGTTCTCTCCTCATGAGTGTAATATTATTCGATAAATTCCGTTGAGTGCTATGGATTTTGAAGATTCCTGGTTTTGGTGGTGGGGAACGAAAGGTAGCTATTCTGTTTGGAGTGATTATCAGATTCTATATAATGAGAAGAATTATCATTCTCCTATTCACGAACGGCTTTGGAAGGCTGTGTGGAGCTGTGGTATAGTTGGAAAGATCAAAAATTTTGTTTGGAGGGTGGTGTCGGGATGTCTGCCTGTTCTGGTATCTTTGAAAGCTTGCCATGTAGACGTGAACACTACATGCCCTTTGTGTGGGGTGGATGAGGAGACGATACTTCGTGTTGTTTGGTTATGTCCAATAGCTCAAGCCATATGGAGCCAATCTAACCTGGGGTGGTGAATGGGAGTTACTTCTGTACCTGGGTGGTTGGAGTCGATTCTCATTAATGTGTCTAAAGACAAATGGGGCCTAGCATTTACTTTAGCATGTGAGTTGTGGTGGAATCGAAATCAGATGGTATGGGCTCAAAAGCAGGTTCCATCCTCGATCATTATAAGAAGAGCTAGGCATATCACAGATAACTGGCAGATGGCGCAGACAGTTGCCATTTCCTGTGAAGTGGTGTGCTCCAAAATTGGGCCTGTGTAAACTAAATTTCAATACTGCATGGGATGTTGTAATGCATAGAGCGGATTTAGGTGGCTGTTGTAGGATGACAAGGGTCGATGGATGGGAGGTGGCAGCATGGTTATGGAAGGTATCACGAATGCAACTATGGCTGAGTTGTTGAGTTCCGTGAGCCCCTAAGCTAGTTAAAGAATAAAGGTTTGTTGGGAAGTTTGGAAGTTGAGTGTGACTGTCTGGTGGTCATCCAAGCTTTTTAAGAATTCTTATATATATATTATTATTTATATAATATATATATATTATTTTAATATAAATATATATATAAGTATAATATATATAATAATTAAAATATTTAAAAATAATAATTAATATAATTAATATAAAAATAATATATATAAGAATTCTATAAGAATATATTCCTATAAGAAATTTCCTATAAGAAATATAGAAAAATATATAAATAATATAAATAAGAATAGAAAAATAATAAATAATATAAATAAGAATATAAAAATAATATAAATAAGAATATAAATAATAAGAAATTTAATTTCTTTTTACTTTACTTTCTTATTGTTCCTGTTTTGGTATTTTGCTTAATTAGTGTAGAACTCTTCTTAACGAGTTCAGTGTTGTAGCTTTGCTATTTGCTAAAAAAATCAGCGATCCTTGCGCCCATTTATTGTCAAGAGCTAATTTTTTGTCTAGTTTGGTGGAGTGGGGTCCTGTCCCTCCAGCATTAATTCAGTATGTTTTGTTTCTTGATGCTCATCATTCTTTTTCGAAAAAAAAAAAAAAGAAAATCTCTTTGCAGACTTAAATGAAAATCTCTTTGCAGACTTAAATTAATACTACCTAATATCTTATATTACTTTATATTTTCTAAATAACATAATATAAATATAAGAGTAAAATATACTTAGATTCCTAAATTATATGCTAGTTCATACTTTCCTCTCTCTATTTTGAAAAATTACTTTCAAGTCGTTAATATAGAACTTTTCATCTAAAAAATAAGCATATTTCATTCAAAAAATGTATTTAACTAACTTTACGGTGTGGATTTTTTAGAGGGAAGGAGCCAATAAAGAATTTAAACAAAACTTAGAAACATCATGATAAGTTCTCGAAAATAAATGGACAAAAATATTAATTAGAATATAATTAAGTACAAACTGTATTTTACCCTAGATATTAAACACATAACTCAAGGCTTATTTTCACCCATCGTCCCTCAAATATACTCCTCATTTCTTAATTGTCTTTATACTTCAAAATTGTCTTTATACTTCAATTGGTCACTTAAAAATACAATGAACTTTATTGAATAACTCAGATCTTTTTTAGCCAGTTTTTCCAGTCAACTTGGCAGGTGAAAAGCTGACCATGAAATTCTACTTAAAAGTCAGCAAATAATTATTTTCAAAAATGCCACATCATAATTTTTTTTAATAATTGTTAATCTCCATTTTAATTTTATTTTTCTCTCCCAAATCTCTCCTCTAGACCCATCTCTTTCTCTCTCTTGCCCAGCAAAAAAGTAAAACGCTGATCTCCAATCTGAAGCTCATCTCTCTCGCCTTGCTCTAGTTTTCAATCTCTGTTCTTTTTTCAGATTTTTTTTAAAGCTATGAAAACTAAATAGATTAGATAACATTAGCAAGCAACTCCAAAACACAAGTAAGTAAATTATTTATTAAAAAAAGGAAAATTAAAACTTAGGAAAAAACTAACTTTAAAAAAAGCTTTCTCCATACATAAAAAAGTGATACCCGAAGGGAGAAAAATATTAAGATTAAAAAATTACATAGTAAAGAAGCTAAAGGTTCAACAAAGAAATAACAAAGGCAAATAAACCACAATTATATGAAGTGGAAATCCACAGTATAATTTTTTTTATAATAATTATCTTTAATTTGAAAAACTAACCCAAAAAATTAAAAAAATTTGAAAATTACAAAAAAAAAAAAAATCAAAATCCTACCAAGCACCATGGTCATCCGTCTGATGGAGAAGATTTCATTTGAGAGCTCTAAAGATTGTAAGTTGTACCAAAAAGATTAATAAATTATGAAAAAATAAAAGATTAATAAATTATGAAAAAATTGCAGTGGAATTTGACATGAGAGCTTAATTTGATTTCAAATATATAGAGAGAACTACAAGATCTATGAAAACATAAAGATCAAGAGAGAGAGTGATACAGAATTTTTATATTTTTTTTTAGAGAGAGAAATGGAGCGTGAGAGAAATGGAGCGTAAATTTTCAGGATTGAATACTCTATAAGACACCATTAATGGAGGAGAAGATGTTTGGATCAGAAACAAGAGAGGATGAGAGAGAGAGAAGGGTTTGGTCGATGTTTGGTGGCTTGGCGTTGCTCCTTGACCATGAAATAACAAAAAATGAGGTTGTGGTGCTATGGGGAGGAGCTGTGATCATACAATGGAGAAGAGGAATGGAGTTAGCAGCAAAGAGGAGAGAGGAGAGAGGAGAGAGGAGAGAGAAAATTACAAGGTGGGAGAGAAAAAATTATTAAAAAATCTAATATGAAATTTTTTTTTTATAAAAACCATGTACATGTTAGCAAGATTACTGGCTGTTTACCGCATAATCAGTGAATCGACTTTTATATTATTTAAATAGTAATTTAGGTATTTTTAAGTAAGGAATTGAAGTATATGGATAATTAAGAAATATGGGATATAATTCAGAAATAATGATGGATAATTAAGAAATATGGGATATAATTCAGAAATAATGAGTGAAAATAAGCCCATAACTCAGAGGGAATCTATCACTTCACTTTGTTCAACCTTTTTGGTTTGTTGGTCATGTATGTGCATATATTTAATACAAAAGTGGAACTTTTAAATTTGCAAAAATGTATATTTTGGACCATATAATTTTTTTAAAAAATCTTATGACTCCTTATACTTTGCAGAGTACTATAAGATACCTCTATTTATTTTTTTCGTATTTAATAAATACTTATCCTAGGCAAATGAAGCGCGTGCAACTCAAATCCCCTTATCTAGAAAAATATAATGACATGTTAGAGACAGAGAGAAACACATCATATGCCACATCATACATTGTCATTTCCTCCTTCCTCCTCTTCCGTCTTGCTTTCAAAACCCATCAAATTGAGAGAAAGAAAAAACAAACCTACTTTTGCTTTCTAAAAGTATTTTAATTACCTTTAGAGCACAAAATCAGAGAAGAGCAGAACTTGATTTACTAGAAAAAAGAAGAGCAGAACTTGATTTACTAGAAAAAGAAAGTTAAACCACAAAATCAAGAAAATCAAGAAAATAAGAAAAAGGGTTGTTGGTCGCAAGATCCCTGCATATTAATCCTAATGTCATTTACAGGTATATACAGTAATCGAATTGCTAATGAAATGTTGGGACATAGAGAAATGATTTAACACAACATGATTTTCAGGGGATAAAAAAGAAAAGATCAATCATTCCATAGTGAAGGTAAAAAAAGAAAAAAAAAAAGGTTAAGTTCAATGTAAGAAAGCAGTAACACTCAATTCAATCCTAAGTTTCTTACAACATAAAAAAGAGATAGTATTCTATTTTTCCATTCTCTGCCTTAGCAAATCAAAAACACAATTCACCAATAATAAAAATCAAAATCCTACAAACTTAGCTTTGCCTACTTAAGAACAAAAATTTATAGTTCCAAAAACAAACCAAACAAGAATACCTCAAACCAGTCACCATCACTGCAGAAACAATCAAAATCACCTCCTTCTTTGATCCTCCTTCTTTGATCGCGGCATACTCTGACAAAGTCACAACCAGGCTCCGACAACAGTGTTTGGGGAAAAAAGCCCCCAGAAAAAAGGTTTTTTTTTTTTTTTTTTTTTCGGAAGCGGGAGAAAATTTCGACAAATGGCACAGACCTGTTAAGCTTTAGCCAAGCAACATAAGTGAAAAAATGTCTTGCACTCAGGCATCCATTCGTAGCATCTCCATATCTTTTTAATACTCCGCATAAAACCAGATCGAACCAAGTAGTATTAATTTCCATTTGAACTCCCATCCTTAGTGACTGAAATTTCGGATAAGAAATACGAATTTATTACCGCTTGGTCAAGCCCAATGGCAAAGGTTTCTAGGTCGCGTTCTTGGTCATCCTCATCTTCAGCGACAAATATAATAAGAGAAAGAAGTATACCATAGGAACAGAACATGAGGAGAAATGGGAAGAGGCGACAATATGGCAATTAAACAAGCTTTCACTCTCTTCATTCCAGCGTGGATACTCAAGCATTAATTTCA
The DNA here is from genome assembly GCF_014843425.1 of Jatropha curcas. Next base: position 880,218 of record NW_023591786.1, read on the forward strand.
ACGTGGTGAGGTATTTATTAAATACGAATAAAATAAATAAAGGTACTTTATAAAACCCTGTTAAAGTATAAGAGGCCATAAAGTTTTTTTTTTAAAATACAGGATATATATTTTGATTCTTTTAAATTGTTGATTGTATGTGCTCTCACTAATTAAATATTTGGTATATATATATATTATATATATATATAATATATAATAATATATAATATATAAAAACAAACGCACTGGTGACCTTTTGAATTGTTTGTTAAATTTTATTATTAACTTGTTGTAATTTCACTTCTGACCGTGATTTGAATTTAAAATTTATCATTCCAAAAACAACTCAATAATATTTAGAGGTTGTGCATTAATTAATTTAATCCGCACTATATTTTAAAAATACTTAAATCAAAATAGCCCAATTCAATAGAAAATAAATCAAATATTATTCAATTTTGTCAAATATTCCTTTCGTCCCATTTTGTTTGCATAGTTTGACAAAACACACATATTAAGAATTTAGTTAACAAAAATTATTTTACCTTTTTTTACCCTTTAACTCATTAAAATATTAGTAAAAATTCTTCATTTAATAAAGAATCATAAAAATTATTATAAAAAAATATTTATATATACATATATATAATATAAATTTAGAAATCTTGTAAATATTTTTAGAACATTAAAAAATAATAATAATAAAATAAAATGGGATGCAAGAATTACTGCGTAATTGAACTTCTGGTGTGAAAGTTATGGTTGGTATAAGATTTTTGGATAATAATAATAATAATAATAATAATAATAATAATAATAATAAATGAAGTTATTACTAGACAGTCTGCGTGTCAGGATGGAGAAAAGAAATAAAAAAAGGAAAAAGGGGAAGGAAAGAAAATGGAGAGGAGATCTGGGAAGAACAAGGAAAAGGAGAGAGAGAGTTTTACAGAGGAGGATATGGAGCTTGAACATTTCAGCCATATTCATAATTTGATCTATAATGAAGAAGAAATAAATGACGAAAACAACAATGTTTGTTGTGGGTGCAAGCAGCTAATATCAGGTCCTAGTTACAATTGTTAGGTACCTAGTTAACAATTGTTTTCAAATGCAGCTTTCTTTCTCCACAAAGCCTGTGCAAGAGCTACCTAGAGAAGATCAACCATCCCTTGCACAGGAAATCACCCTCTCACTCTCTTAATGGTCCAGCCCATAATTCTTCAGGACGGGGCGGTTTGTGATCTGTGCAGTAGAATCTTTAAACAAATGGTCTACAATTGTTCTCCTATGCAATTCGAAGTCTCGACATCGATTTGTGCCTTGAAGCCATGTGTTCTGGTACACTTACAAGGTAATTACCGAGCATCAATTCTTCACTTGTTGAAAGTCAATTAATTTCACATTGTGATGCTTGTGGGAACGAAAGGGACTCAAATCTCCTTATATCTGTATTAATGTGTCAAAATTAATGGTTCACTAAAGAATGCATTTCACGACCTAAAGCTATTAGAAATAACAGAGCATAAACATGTAAATAACCGCACTTCCCACTTCTATTTCCTTCAGAATAGTGAATCCACAGATCAATCTTGTGGAATTTGTCAAATTGAAATGAACTTAGACCATGGTGGTTATTATTGTTCTCTCTGCGATTATGTTGTTCATGTCGATTGCGCAAGCACACATTTAATTGGGGTTGAAGATGAAACTCACAAACTTGGTACTGATACGCTTGGAGATTTATCTATAAAATCAACTAGTGATGATGATGCAGACGAACAACTAGTTACAGAGAACAAACAGTTTAGTCATGAACATGGGTTGGCCATTATTGATCATTGGCCATTATTGATCAGGTTAACAACAAGAAACGTTGTGTTGGGTGTATGTTACCGTTGTCGTCTGCTTCAATAACCTATGGTTGTCTACAATGTGACATGTTTCTGCACAAGGAATGCTCTGAATTGTCTACTAAGATAAAACACCCACTTCACCGGCACTCGCTTACTCTTCTCTTAAAAGCATATAGCTTTGATGGGTTGTTCAAATGTAATGCTTGTGAGCAATATTGCCATGGATTTTGCTACCATTGTGAGAAATGTGATTTCTACCTTGATATTAGATGTTATGCTATTATATCAACTCTTAAGCACCATGGGCATGACCACCTTCTTCGCCTAGTACTCAGCAAAAGAAGCTATATGTTACGGACAAATTCCGTAACCGTGTAAGGCCGCATGTGAAGAGCGTACCTAGCTGCGTTTCAACCTGCGTGGGTTGGGGCGGCTTAGCGGATTAAGGCGTTCTGCCCCAGTGGTCCATTACCCCATGCAAAGTCTGCACCCGCACCATTACCCCATGCAAAGTCTGCATGCAGGCGGGGTAGTGTTCCGCTCGGGCACAACTGGTCGAGAGCTGGGCCGCTCTCCTGATGAGCCCATGGCAGGGCAAAACCAGTTCGGTACGATATGGCAAGGCTTGCCTCGGAGCCAAGCGGGAGGGCTCTCGGGGCGCCGCACAAGCGCAGTGCTGCGCGAGACTCTATGCCCGTGACATATAGCTGTCATTGTAGTGCTTGCTATGAAACCAAGTTCAGCTATTTTGAGTGTGAAGTGTGAAGATTGCAACTTCTGTTTAGACTTGAAATGTGCTACTCTACCAATCTCAGTTAGACACAGATTTGATGAGAAGCATCCTCTTAAGCTTACATATGATTTTGTTAGCGACAGGTCGTTTGACCATTACTGTGAGGTATGCGAGATGAGAATAGACCCTGGGACTTATGTCTTCAACTATGCACCCTGGTTTTATGGGTGTAAAGAATGTGACATTTCTATTCACCCTGAATGTGTTCTTGGAAGGTACCCATATATCAAGTTTGACAGAAGTAGTGCTTATTCACTTAGTGGAATCCATTCACATGGTCTCACTTTAGTCCAGAAACCTTTTAATCCAGAAACCTTTGATCTTGTCAAGGAAGAGAAAGTTCTACCGGCCATGTATTCACTGGCCTACTGCGCTGAGCCTTTTGACGAGGACTTGGCTCTGCAGTGCAGTCAGTGTAATTTCATCATCCACCGGAAAGGTCCTTGTTTTACCCAAAACGTGCAACAGTAACGGGAGAACAGACTTTGTTATTTATGAAGTTACTGAAAGTCTTCTTATAACAATTCTTGGTCTTGTACCCAAGAGTAATATTTTTTTGTTTATTTAATATCTGATAAATGAGATGTAGCTTATAAGCAACATATATTCCAATTATATTTCCCAAAAAAAAGCAAGAAACAAACAAAGACAGCCACGTTAAATTACATATTACGGCTGTGTCCAGAGAATTACATATTACGGCTGTGTCCAGAGAGGGAACTGTAACATAAGACATTACAGTGACTTATTGAGGACGAAAGGGGCAAAAAAAAGAAAAAAGATCTGGTACCAAAACGGTGTCGGATACTCGTGATCATCACACGTCAAGTGCTTCCTCCTTGACCACAAAATTGAAACCAAAGTAATTGCAACCGACATAAACACTGTCGTCTTTAATGGAATCCAAATCAACAATCATCGGAGGGTCCTCATGAATTATACTTGTAATTTTCTTCAAGTTAGTGTTATATCATGTCTCAAAGAATCAATGCCATTCACTGTATCCACAGAATGTTTAAAGAATCAATATAACTGCTCCCTATGTGCAATCATCGAACAACACAAGTATAGAAGACATGATGGTTTCGAACCTGTTTAGCCATGGGCGATGGATATGGGACAATGAAGCTCTGTCAATGTTGTTCTCTCCTCATGAGTGTAATATTATTAGACAAATTCTGTTGAGTGCTATGGATTTTGAATAGTCCTAGTTTTGGTGGTGGGGAACGAAAGGTAGCTATTCTATTCGAAGCGATTATCAGATTCTATATAGGGAGAAAAATTATCATTCTCCTATTCATGAACGGCTTTGGAAGGCTGTGTGGAGCTGTGGTATAGCTGGAAAGATCAGAAATTTTGTTTGGAGGGTGGTGTCAGGATGTCTGCCTGTCCTGGTATATTTGAAAGCTCTCCATGTAGACATGAACACTACATGCCCTTTGTGTGGGGTGGACATGCCCTTTGTGTGGGGTGGATGAGGAAGACGAACACTTAATGTTGTCTGATTATGTTCCAATAGCTTCAAGCCACATGGAGCCAAGTCTAACCTGGGGTGGTGAAAACCTGGGGTGGTGAACGAGAGTTACTTCTGTATCTGGGTGGTTGGAGTCGATTCTCATTAATGTGTCTAAGGACAAATGGGGCCTAGCATTTACTTTAGCATGGGAGTTGTGGTGGAATCAAAATCAGATGGTATGGGCTCAAAAACAGGTTCCATCCTCGATCATTATAAGAAGAGCTAGGCATATCATGGATGAATGGCAAATGGCGCAGACAAGTTAGCACCATGGAGGCTTTCAAGGTCAGTTGGCATTTCCTGTGAAGTGGTGTGCTTCGAAAGTGGGCCTATGTAAACTTAATTTCGATACAGCATAGGATGTTGTACCGCATAGAGTAGGTTTAGGTGGCTGTTGTAGGATGACAAGGTCGATGAAAGGGAGGTGGCAGCATGGTTATGGAAGGTGTCATGAATGCAACTATGGCTGAGTTGTTGAGTTTCCGTGAGGCCTTAAGCTGGTTAAAGAATAAAGGTTTGTTGGAAAGTTTGGAAGTTGAGAGTGACTGTCTGGTGGTCATCCAAGCTTTATGCACTTTAGTTTCTGATTGTTCCTGTTTTGGTATTTTGCTTAATGAGTGTAGAACTCTTCTTAAAGAGTTCAGTGCTATAGCTTTGCTATTTGCTAAAAAAATCAGTGAACCCTTGTGCCCATTTGTTGTCAAGGGCTAATTCTTTGTTTGGTTTGATGGAGTGGGGTCCTGTCCCTCCAGCAATTATTCAGAATGTTTTGTTTTTTGATCCTCTTAATATATAATCATCATTCTTATTCAAAAAAAAAAAAAAAATCATTCTTATTCAAAAAAAAAAAAAAAGAAAAATCTCTTTGCAGATTTAAATTAATACTACCTAATATCTTATATTATTTTATATTATCTAAATAACATAATATAAATATAAGAGTAAAATATATTTGGATTCCTAAATTATATTCTAATTCACACTTTCCTCACTCTATTTTGAAAAATTACTTTTAAGTCGTTAATATAGAATTTTTCATCTAAAAAATAAACATATTCCATCCAAAAAAATACTTAACTAACTTTACGGTGCTGATTTTTTAGAGGGAAGGAGCCAATAAAGAATTTAACAAACCTTAGAAACATCATGATAAGTTCTCGAAAATAAATGTAAGTTCTCGAAAATAAATGGACAAAAAATATTAATTAGAATATAATTAAGTACAAACTGTATTTTACCCTAGATATTAAACACATAACTCAAGGCTTATTTTCACCCATCGTCCCTCAAATATACTTCTCATTTCTTAATTGTCTTTATACTTCAATTCGTAATTTAAAAATACATGAACTTTTATTGAAATAACTCATAAGTCTTCTTACCAGTTTTCCAGTCAACTGCAGGTGAAATGCTGACATGAAATTACTTAGTCAGCAAATAATTACTTTCAAAATGCCACATCATATTTTTTTTTAATAATGTTATCTCCATTTAAATTTTATTTTTCTCTCCCATCTCTCCTCTACCCTTCTCTCCCATCTCTCCTCTACCCATCTCTTTCTCTCTCTTGCCAGAAAAAGTAAAACGCTGATCTCCAATCTGAGCTCATCTTCTCTCCTTGCTCTAGTTCATCTCTGTTCTTTTCAGATTTTTTAAAGCTATGAAACTAAAAATAGATTAGATAACATTAGCACAACTCCAAAACAAGTAGTAAATTATTTATGAAAAATTAGGAAAACCTACTTTAAAAAAGCTTTCTCCATACATAAAAAAAGTGATACCGAAGGGAGAAAAAATATTAGATAAAAATTACATAGTAAGAAGCTAAAGGTCACAAAAGAAATAACAAAGGCAAAATGGAAGCATAAACCACAATTATATGAAGTGAAAATCCACGGTATAATTTTTTTTATAATAGTTATCTTTAATTTGAAAAACTAACCCAATAAATTAAAAAAATTTAAAAATTACAAAAAAAAGGGAAATCCTCCCAAGCACCATGGTCATCCGTCTGATGGAGAAGATTTCATTTGAGAGCTTTAAAGATTGTAAGTTGTAAGAAAAAGATTAATAAATTATGCAAAAATTGCACTGGAATTTGACATGAGAGCTTAATTTGATTTCAAATATATAAAGAGAACTACAAGATCTATACAAACATGAAGATCAAGAAGGAGAGTGGTATTGAATTTTTATATTTTTTTAGAGAGAGAAATGAAGTGTACATTTTCAGGATTGAATGCTCTATAAGACACCATTAATGGAGGAAAAGATGTTTGGATCAGAAACAAGATAGAGAGAGAGAGAGAGAGAGAGAGAGAGAGAGAGAGAGAGATTTTGTTTTTTTGTTTGTTTTGGGGGGTGTTGGTAGTGTTGGTTGGTTGGGTGTTTTGGTGATGCTGGGTTTTTTGTGGGTTGTTGGTTTGTGTGTGGTTGTGGGGTTTTGTGTGTTTTTGTGGTTGGTTGGTTGTTTGTGTTTGTTGTGTTTTGTGTGGGGGGGTTTGTTGTTGTTGTGTTGGGTTGTGGTGGTGGTTTTTGTGTGTGTTAGGTGTTGTGGGTGGTGGTGTTGTTTTTGTTTTTGGTTGGAGTGTTTGTTTGTGTTGTTTGGGGTTGAGGGGGGGTTGTGTGTTTTGTTTTGAGGGTTTGTGGTTTGTTCGTTGGTGGGTTGTTGTTTGTGTGGTGTGTTGTGTTTTTGGCTTGGGGTTTGTGTGTGTGGTGCTTCGTGGTTGTTTGGTTTGCGATGTTGTTTGTTGTTTTTTGTGTTGATCACTCATTGGTCATTTGGGTGCCGTCTGGATGGGATGTTATAGGATTTTCATTTTGAGAGCTTAAGATTGATTTGTAAGTTGTTGAAGAAAGATTATATTGTTAGATGTATTGTCAAAGAATTGCAGCTGGAATTTGTTACATTGAGAGCTTATATTTGTGATTTCAAATTATATTGAATGAGAACTAACAGAGTATCTATACAACTGATGCAGATCATAGAAGGAGAGTGTGTGGATTGTAATTTTTTATTTTTTTAGAGAGGAGAATTAATGTTATCATTTGTTCAAGGAATTGTGAATGGCTCTAATTGATGAGAACATCATATAGAATGCTGGAGTGGAAAAGGATGTTTTGGGAATTCAGAAACATAAGATAGAGAGGAGGAGATTGAGAGAGAGAGAGAGAGAGAGAGAGAGAGAGAGAGAGAGAGAGAGAGAGAGAGAGAGAGAAGGGTTTGGTTGGTGTTTGGTGGCTTGGTGTTGCTTCTTGACCATGAAATAATAAAAATGGGATTGCGGTGCTGTGGGGAGGAGCTGTGATCGTACAATGGAGAAGAGGAATGGAGTGAGCGGCAAACAAGAGAGAGAAAGAGGGAACAGAGGAGAGAGAAAATTACAAGGTGGGAGAGAAAAAAATTATTAAAAAATCATATATGAAATTTTTTTGTTAAAAAACATGTACATGTCAGCAGAGAAAATTACAAGGTGGGAGAGAAAAAAATTATTAAAAAATCATATATGAAATTTTTTTGTTAAAAAACATGTACATGTCAGCAAAATTACCGGCTGTTTACCGCATAACTGGTGAAAAAACTTTTATGTTATTTAAATAGTAATTTAGGTATTTTAAATAATAAATTGAAATATAGGGATAATTAAAAATATAAAATATAATTAAGGGATAATGAGTGAAAATAAACCCATAACTCAGGGAATCTATCACTTCACTTTGTTCAACATTTTTGTTTATTGGTTTCAGGTCATGTATGTGCATATATTTAATACACAAGCAGAACTTTTAAATTGGCCAAATGCATATATTTAATACTAGGTCCAAATATGCGTTTGGCTCTTTTAAATTGTCGGTTGTATGTACTCTCACTAATAATAAATTTGGTATATATATATATTAAAAACGAACTGTGACCTTTTGAATTGTTTGTTAACTTTATTATTAACTTGTTTTAAAATTTAAATTCACTTCTGACCGTGATTTGAATTTAAAATTTATCATTCCAAAAACAACTCAAGTATTATTGAGAGGTTGTGCATTAATTAATTTAGTCCACACTATATTTTAAAAATACTAAAATCAAAACAGCCCAATTCAATAGAAAATAAATAAAATATTATTCAATTTTGTCAAATATTCCCTTCATTCTATTTTTTTTTATAGTTTGACAAAACAAAGTATATTAAGAATTTAATTAATAAAAGTTATTTTGTCCTTTTTCATACTTAATTCACTAAGATAGTAGTAAAATTTCTTCATTTAACGATGAATTTTAAAGATTATTATAAGAAAAATAATTATTTATATATATATATATATTTAGAAATCTATTTATATATAATATAAATTTAGAAATCTTGTAAATATTTTTAGAACATTAAAAAATAATAATAATAAAATAAAATGGGATGCAAGAATTACTGCGTAATTGAACTTCTGGTGTGAAAGTTATGGTTGGTATAAGATTTTTGGATAATAATAATAATAATAATAATAATAATAATAATAATAATAAATGAAGTTATTACTAGACAGTCTGCGTGTCAGGATGGAGAAAAGAAATAAAAAAAGGAAAAAGGGGAAGGAAAGAAAATGGAGAGGAGATCTGGGAAGAACAAGGAAAAGGAGAGAGAGAGTTTTACAGAGGAGGATATGGAGCTTGAACATTTCAGCCATATTCATAATTTGATCTATAATGAAGAAGAAATAAATGACGAAAACAACAATGTTTGTTGTGGGTGCAAGCAGCTAATATCAGGTCCTAGTTACAATTGTTCTAATATCAGGTCCTAGTTACAATTGTTTTCAGAATGCAGCTTCTTCCTCCATAAAAGGCCTGTGGCAGAGCTGAACTCGAGAGATTCAACAATCCCCTTGCACAGGAAAAACACCCTCTCGACCTCTCTTAATGGTCCACCATATTTCTTCAGGACGGGCTTTTGGTGATCTGTGGGCAGGAGATTTCTTTAGACAACATGGTCTACAATTGTTGGGCTCTATGCCAATTCGAGTCTCGACATCGATTGTGCCTTGTTGGGAGCAGATTGTGTTTGTCTGGGTTACATTGATCCTATCATTGTAATTCGAGATCAATTCTTTCACTTGAATGAAGTCAATTAATTTCACTTGTTGATACTGTTGTGTGGTAATCGAAGGGACTCAATCTTCCTTATAGTCTGTGAGGTTGATGTGTCAAATTGATGGTTTCATTTTAAGAGAATTTGCATTTTTCACTGACCTCTAATAAAAGCTATTAGATATATTTACATTAGCAATAGACTGGATGATGTATTAACCGCACTTCTAATTTTCCGTTTCAGAATAGTTGGAAATCCACAGATGTTCAATTCTGTGTGAATTTTGGCTAAATTGAATTATGAAACTTAGACCCATGGTGGGTATTATTGTTCTCTGTCTGCGATTAGTTGTTCTATTCGAGTGTGCGACAAGCACACTATTTTAATGTGTGGGGTTGAAAATGATAACTACACTAAGACTGGTAACTGATACGGGCTTGGAGATGTTATCTATAAATGATTGCAATATCTTATGTTGAAATGATGATGCCAGACTTAATATCAACTTAGTTTACATTGAGAACATAACAGTATTTAGTCCATGAACATTGGTTGGGTTGGCCATATTGATCAGGTTTTGAGACAACAAGAAACGTTGTGTTGGGTGTTATGTTACCGTGATATTGTTGGCTGCTGTCAATAACCTATGGGGTTGTTCTTCATATGTGGACATGTTTTCTGCACATAGGATGCTCTGATTGTCTACGGTGAAGATAAAACACCCAGGACTTCTACTTCTGGCACTTCGCTTTACTCTTGGTCTGTAAAAGCATATACCATTACCCCATGCAAAGTCTGCATGCAGGCGGGGTAGTGTTCCGCTCGGGCACAACTGGTCGAGAGCTGGGCCGCTCTCCTGATGAGCCCATGGCAGGGCAAAACCAGTTCGGTACGATATGGCAAGGCTTGCCTCGGAGCCAAGCGGGAGGGCTCTCGGGGCGCCGCACAAGCGCAGTGCTGCGCGAGACTCTATGCCCGTGACATATAGCTGTCATTGTAGTGCTTGCTATGAAACCAAGTTCAGCTATTTTGAGTGTGAGTGTGAAGATTGCAACTTCTGTTTAGACTTGAAATGTGCTACTCTACCAATCTCAGTTAGACACAGATTTGATGAGAAGCATCCTCTTAAGCTTACATATGATTTTGTTAGCGACAGGTCGTTTGACCATTACTGTGAGGTATGCGAGATGAGAATAGACCCTGGGACTTATGTCTTCAACTATGCACCCTGGTTTTATGGGTGTAAAGAATGTGACATTTCTATTCACCCTGAATGTGTTCTTGGAAGGTACCCATATATCAAGTTTGACAGAAGTAGTGCTTATTCACTTAGTGGAATCCATTCACATGGTCTCACTTTAGTCCAGAAACCTTTTCTCATACTTTAGTCCAGAGAACCGTTTATCTTTGGTCAAGAAGAGAAAGTTTTTATACCCAGCCAAGTGATACTGGGCCCTGTAGCCTTTCTGTGACGAGGAACTTGGCTCTGCAGTGCAACTGCGCTGAGCCTTTTGACGAGGACTTGGCTCTGCAGTGCAGTCAGTGTAATTTCATCATCCACCGGAAAGGTCCTTGTTTTACCCAAAACGTGCAACAGTAACGGGAGAACAGACTTTGTTATTTATGAAGTTACTGAAAGTCTTCTTATAACAATTCTTGGTCTTGTACCCAAGAGTAATATTTTTTTGTTTATTTAATATCTGATAAATGAGATGTAGCTTATAAGCAACATATATTCCAATTATATTTCCCAAAAAAAAGCAAGAAACAAACAAAGACAGCCACGTTAAATTACATATTACGGCTGTGTCCAGAGAGGGAACTGTAACATAAGACATTACAGTGACTTATTGAGGATGAAAGGGGCAAAAAAAAGAAAATAGATCTGGTACCAAAAACGGTGTCGGATACTCGTGATGATCACACGTCAAGTGCATCCTCCTTGACCACAAAATTGAAACCTAAGTAATTGCAACCGACATAAACACTGTCGTCTTTAATGGAATCCAAATCAACAATCATCGGAGGGTCCTCATGAATTATACTCGTAATTTTCTTGAAGTTAGTGTTATATCATGTCTCAAAGAATCCACATAAAGTTTAAGGACGTTATCGAAAATTCAATTATTCTCCCCTATTCCCATATTTTTATATAGTATAAATTATAAATTATATTACATATAAAATATAGATGTATAGAAGAAAAAATACATATAAAATATAGATGTATAGGAAGAAAAAAAAAAAAGGTTTCCTAAGAAGGGCATGCTCTCATAAAATCAAATAACACAAAACAAGACCTAGCTACCAAAGCAAAGCAAATAAAGCAAAAACCCTTTCATAAAATTAAGGAGAAACTCGCAAAAGGCTAAGAAGGAAGAACAACCCACAAGAAAAGTTACCATGCAAAAACCCGGAATTAAAAATAGAAAATAAGATAGAATAAATCGAACAAAAAACTTAACTTATAAGCCTGATTCTCACAAACAAATAAAAAGAGAAAGGATAAATGATAAATTTAGTGTATCGACTTTTGATTTTTTGTCAATTAAGTATATGAACGGAAAATGTTTACAATTGGGTGGTTTACCTTAAAAAAAAAAAAAAACAGCTAATTAAGTGTTAACCGATAATGTGGTAGCCGGAAATATTATTAAGCAATTGGTAGGCCTATAAATATTCAGTTTGCATCCTATAAGCTGACATGTAATAGTTGAGTTAGAAAAACTTAATACGACATGACCTTTCTCAAAATAACATTATAGTTCTTTTTACCATGGCCATCGATAGATCACGCAACAACAGAAGCATCGTTGAAGTGTTGGGACTGTGGTGCTCTCCTAAAGTATTTTCAGGAGGCTCAAAAGCATCCCGAGCTTTCTCACTCTAATTTCTTTGAGTCGGCACAGGCCGTGCTCAATCTCGTTTGCATTATTTGTAAAAAACCTTGCCGATCCAAAATAGTATTGTAAAAAACCTTGCCGATCCAAAATAGTACTGTTCAATCAATATTAATTTTAATTTTTCTTGTTTTTTGAATTAGGAAGTTTTGTTTTTTGGAAATTATGAATCAAAATTTAGTAATTTTGTTGCTGGTTTATGGGATTGGGACCTTGAAAGGAATTAAAGTGATTAATTGTGCAGATTTAAAGGAAAAAGAGTATATTGTTGGGTTTTTGATAAAGCAGCCCTGATAAATTGAGAAATATCTCAAAATCCGGCCCTAAGGGAGAATAATAAATAAGGTATGATAGTCATTTCACTAGTTTTGCCACGTTAGATTAGGTTTTTCTAACTCAAGTATGTCATGTCAATCTACGTCGGATACTGACTAGATATTTGTGGATTCACAAATTGTTTAATCATATTTCCGACTATCATATCATCACTTTGACACTTAATTGACTTTTTTAAAAAGTTGAATCACTCAATTGAAAAGTTTTCTGTTCATACACCAAATTGACAAAAGATCTAAAATTGAGACACCAAATTTATCATTTATTCTAAAAGAATTTTAAAAAGGAGATAGAAGACAAAATATGTAAATTTTGAAACTCAAAGGAGATAGAGACAAAATATGTAAATTTTTGGAAAATCAAATTAATCTTAATCTGAAACTTGAAATTTGGGAACAAGATTTAAGATTTTCCATTTATACAAGGGGTGAGATATGGGAAAGATTTGCAGAGAGAAGGAAAGAAATATTTGGGGCAATGAAATCATTGAATAGATAAAAGTTAGGCTAGTATTTTGTTTTCAAAAAACGACACAGTTAAAGTAAAACCGGGTTCATACCGATTTTGTCGGTTTTTCCGGTTTGATCCGGTTTTTATATCATCCGTTTTTTTATATCAAATCAAACCGGACCAGCTACTGGGTCGTGCCTAACCGGTCCGATCCGGTTTCGAAAATATTGATTATTACTCTAGTTTTATGCTCTTAAAGCCCTAAACCCATTCTTGTGCAATAAATTTATTAAGGTTTTAATCCAATGCCACAAAATTTGTTTCCATTGAAGATTAAAGTTGGGATCTCTAGAATAGTTTATCAATATTTTTTTTTTGTTCACAAAATATTAATCTATTACATCAGGTATGATTACTAAATTTTGAGTTTGTTTATATGTTGATAAAAAAAATTAATTTCTTTGAAATTAGTGATTAAGCTCATCCATAAAACATGTCTGCTTTCTTAACATTTAGGATTATATCTTTGTATCGAAGTAGTGAATGGTTTTAAAATTTAAAAAAAAAAATACTCTACTAACATCTTGTTCCATTTTTGAAAACTATTCTCATGTAGCTTGTACACAAAAAGTTATTTTCAAACTATTGGAAGAGAGATGTTCCAAAAATTTACTCACGATGACATTAGTCAGCTACATGATTGGAAGAGAGATGTTCCAAAAATTTACTCACGATGACATTAGTCAGCTACATGTATCTTATTTGGCGTTCCACAGTTAGATTTCGAGCACCAAATTTCTTACTTAGTTTTCAAAAAATAAGAAAGAAAAGGAAGGAAAAGATTTGAATAATGATGCCCTATATCATTATTTATTTTCGTTTGATAATTATTTTTATTTTCTTTTGGGATAAGTACTTGATTTGAGTAGGACTTACGTAGTCCAAGTGTTCGAGCTTAAACAGCTCACTTATTCAAACTAAGCTATAATATTTATTGGACATAAATAATTAATATTTTATGGGGAAACTACTGATAATATATAAATATATATTAAAAGATATTAGATTTCTAAATAAACTCTAACTAACAAATATCATAGGATTTCTACCATCCTTATCCAAATATAATTATTTCTCTCTTAATATATATGTCCAATTAATTCTTCGAGAGGGCTAATTCTCAATTCTAACTAATTCTCAATTCTGATAGGTAACAATAATAATACGCACATTCAACAATTAAAATTTTAAGTTATAATATTTTATTTTAGAATGGAATGAAACTTGATAATTTTTTATTTAGAGTTAGATTAAACTTCCTAATAGAATTTAGATTCAAACAGGAAATTAACATAATCTAACAAAATTAAACTTTATTTTTCAACAAATAAAATTTTCAACCAATAAAATTAAAATCCTTAATTATTGTCAATCCATAAACTTAGGACATATATTTTAGGAACCCAATGTCGTCCCATTCACACTTTTAATTATTTACACTAGTCTTTTTATGATGTGTATTGCACGTTGACTATACTTGCTATTTATACTCGTACAATTTTTTTTATGTCATTGCTCACTTTCACTTATTATTTATACTTATTTTGATTTCTTAATATTAAATATTGGTTACAATTTTTGTCTTATATTATTTAGATTTTTATAATTTAGATTTTATTAATATTAAAACAAAATTTCATCTGAAAATAAATGTGAATATAATGTAAATTAAATAAAACAACATTAGTGTGTATATATACACACCTCAGTTCAATTTATATCGTCATTTATCTAAAATTCATCATAACTGTATATCAATTCTACAATAGGCTCAACTATAAATTTAGTGTCTGAACTCTTCAAAAATTTATATTTCAAAATGTTTGCAATCAAGATTCTGAACTAATAATTTTTTTTAATCAGGTGTTTCTATCTTATGTGGCTCGCTGAAAACACAAATAAGACTTATGAGACCCCCTTAATGTTCAAAAATTTGCTTTGTAGGACGATTTGTGGCTTGATACGTTAGATTTGACATGTCAAACAGGTTCAGGGTAAAAATCCGGGAACAAAATTGCCCGGAACAAAATTGCCCTTAATTACTCTTGTTACACACTCGACTTCTTCAACTTGGAAAGACAAATAAACCTCAAGAGCTGCATTCTTGCGCTTCTCATAAAGCTTATCAGAGAGATTACGAAGAACAGTGAAATCACGATAAGCGCGTTGACGTTGGCCATGATCGGAGAAACTCCAAAATTCCTCGTAATTTCCGTGACTCAGATTTCAATTCCTGAAAGGTAAGAAAAATCAAATTCGTTTCCTAATCTTCTCATGTTCGAATATAAATAATGTGAATATAATGGTAAATTAATAAACAATAGTGTGTATATATACACACCTCAGTTCAATTTATATTGTCATTTATCTAAACTTCATTATAACTGTATATTAATTCTACAATAGGCTCAACTATATTGTCATTTATCTAAGCACGTTGACGTTAGCCATGATCGGAGAAACTCCAAAATTCCTCGCAATTTTCGTGACTCAGATTTCAATTCCTGAAAGGCAAGAAAAATCAAATTCGTTTCCTAATCTTCTCATGTTCGAATATAAATATTTTTATATTTCTTTTAGGGTTCGATAGTTTTTAGAGGCACATAAAGAAGAAATGAGTTTCAAAGGAGACATAGTCTTCTCTTCTGTGTGCTTAATCACAGTCACAGAGTACGATAACAGAGGCTACATCTTATTTGGAGGGGTCTGTAAATAGTTAAATCACTAATTTCATTTTTTGGAAATAGAGATTCGTTTGGCTCTGGAAATGGGGAGTACATAGAGGAATATTCATCATCAAAGCAGCATAAAGAAAGAGTTGAGGACGGCGTGAATGATAGGTGGAATGGTGGAGATGACGATAGAGGGGAGAGGACTAAGAAGTTGAAGGAGAAGTCGGGTGTGTACAAGAGTAAGGGCAATTTTATCCTTGGATTTTTACCCTAGACATGTTTGACATGTCAAATTTGACAAGCCACTAATTGTCCTACTCAGTAAATTTGTTGAACATTAAGTGTGTTCCACAAGTCTTATTTGTGTTTTTAATAAGCTATCTAAGATGGAGACATTTGGTTGAAAAAATATTTATCGATTCAGAAATTTGATTGCAAATATTTTTCATTAAGGCACTTAAATAGAAATTTTTAAAGAATCCGGGCACTAAATTTATAATTAAGCCTTTATAATATCACTTAATAAATACGTTTCAATACATATAGATATAACAATAAAATATTATATATATTTTTGAAATTAAAATTTTCAACCATTTATTTTATTTAAAAGTAAAAATTTAAAAATTTTGAAAGGTTAATTATGTAGATGCTATTTGAAAATTTATTTTTTAAAAATATATATATATCCAATTAATTATACAAATATAAAAAAATTGATAATTATAAAATATATTTTTTTTATCTCTCTCCTAAATAAAACATTTGAATTATAATAAAATAGAAATCAAATATTTAAATATAAATTTAAAAATTTCCAATGTCATTATCATATTTTTTTATTAAAAATAAAATTTAAAAAAAGATAAAACTTAAAATTTTTGAAATGCTTATTTTTTCTATATGTAATTTATTCAAAAAAAATAATTTAATAACTATATTCAATCAACTAATAAAAATAATTTTTTAATTGATCACGACTAAGGTTATTTATAGAATATTCAAATTAAGGACGTTATCGAAAATTCAATTATTCTCCCCTATTCCCATATTTTTATATAGTATAAATTATAAATTATATTACATATAAAATATAGATGTATAGAAGAAAAAAAAAAGGTCCTATGAAGAGGCATCTCTCATAAAATCAAATACACAAAAACAAACCTAGCTACCAAGCAAAATAGCAAATAAAGCAAAACCCTTCAATAAAATTAGGAGAAACTCGCAAAAGGCTAGAAGGAAGAGCAACCCACAAGAAAATTACCAAGCAAAAACCCGGAATTAATAGAAAATATATAGAATAAATCAACAAAACTTAACTTATAAGCTACTTTCTCACAAACACAATAAAAGAAAGGATAAATGATAAATTTAGTGTATCGACTTTTGATTTTTTGTCAATTAGGTATATGAACGGAAAATGTTTACAATTGGGTGGTTTACCTTAAAAAAAAAAAAACAGCTAATTAAGTGTTAACCGATAATGTGGTAGCCGGAAATATTATTAAGCAATTAGTAGGCCCTATAAACATTCAGTCAGCATACTATAAGCTGACATGTAATAGTTGAGTTAGAAAAACAAAAAAAAAAAAAAAAAAAAAAAAAAAAAAAGCTAATCAAGTGTTAACCGATGATGATGTGATAGCCGGAAATATTATTTTACCATGGCCATCGATAGATCAAGCAACGACAGGAGCATCGTTGAAGTGTTGAGACTGTGGTGCTCTCCTAAAGTATTTTCAGGAGGCTCAAAAGCATCCCGAGCTTTCTCACTCCAATTTCTTTGAGTCGACACAGGCCATGCTCAATCTCGTTTGCATTATTTGTAAAAAACCTTGCAGATCCAAAATAGTACTTTTCAATCAATATTAATTTTAATTTTTCTTGTTTTTTGAATTAGGAAGTTTTTTTTTTGGAAATTTTTGAATCAAAATTTAGTAATTTTGTTGCTGGTTTATGGGAGCCTGAAGGGAATTAAAGTGATTAATTGTGCAGATTTAAAGGAAAAAGAGTATATTGTTGGGTTTTGAGAAAGCCGACATTTTGACTCTGCAAGAAATTTAAATCTTCAAAATTCAAGATTTTATTTTCTTTTCATATAAATTTTTTTTTTTTTCTTTTGTTTTGTTTGTTCATAAAAGAAAGTGATTTGTTTGTCAAGATTTTAGTTCTTTGTTCAAGATTTTAGTTCTTTTTGTTTTTTCGATCTTTTTCAGCACTTTTACTGTTTTCTATTCATGTATTTAGTCTACACCTCTTTTTATGACTATTTAAATTCTTTTTGAGGAAAAGAGGACAAGGATTATGAGTAAGTTTGATTTGCTTCTTTTGATCATGAAGATTCAGTTAGTATTTGTTAAAAAATTTTTGATAAAGCAGCCCGGATAAATTGAGAAATATCTCAAAATCCGGCCCTTAGGGAGAATAATAAATAAGGTATGATAGTCATTTCACTAGTTTTGCAACGTTAGATTAGATTTTTCTAACTCAAAGTATGTCATGTCAATCCACGTAAGATACTGACTAGATATTTGTGGGCTCACAGATTACTTAATCATATTTCTTGCTATCATATCATCACTTTGACACTTAATTGACTTTTTTAAAAAGTTGAATCACTCAATTGAAAAGTTTTCTGTTCATACACTAAATTGACAAAAGATCTAAAATTGAGACACCAAATTTATCATTTATTCTAAAAGAATTTTAAAAAGGAGATAGAAGACAAAATATGTAAATTTTGAAACTCAAAAATTTTGAAACTCAAATTATCTTTAATTGAAACTTGAAATTTGGGGAAAACAAGATTTTCCATTTATACAAGGGGTAAGATTTTCCATTTATACAAGGGGTGAGATATGGGAAAGATTTGCAGAGAGAAGGAAAGAAATATTTGGGGCATTTGGGGCAATGAAATCATTGAATAGATAAAAGTTAGGCTAGTATTTTGTTTTCCAAAAACGACACAGTTAAAGTAAAACCGGGTTCATACCAATTTTATCGGTTTTTCCGGTTTTTATATCATCCGTTTTTTTATATCAAATTAGACTGGACCAGCTATCGGGTCGTGCCTAACCGGTCCGATCCGGTTTCGAAAACATTGATTATTACTCTAGTTTCATGCTCTTAAAGCCCTAAACCCATTCTTGCGCAATAAATTTATTATGGTTTTAATCCAATGCCACAAAATTTGTTTCCGTTGAAGATTAAAGTTGGGATCTCTAGAATAGTTTATGAATATTTTTTTTGTTAACAAAATATTAATCTATTACATCTTTGTATATGAATAGGTATGATTACTAAATTTTGAGCTTGTTTATATGTTGATAAAATTGTTTATATGTTGATAAAAAAAAATTAATTTCTTTGAAATTAGTGATTAAGCTCATCCATAAAACATGTCTGCTTTCTTAACATTTAGGATTATATCTTTGTATCGAAGTAGTAGAATGGTTTTAAAATTAAAAAATACTCTACTAACATCTTGTTCCATTTCTGATAACTATTCTCATGTGGCTTGTACACAAAAAGTTATTTTCAAACTATTGGAAGAGAGATGTTCCAAAAATTTACTCACGATGACATTAGTCAACTACATGTATCTTATTTGGCGTTCCACAGTTAGATTTCGAGCACCAAATTTCTTACTTAGTTTTCAAAAAATAAGAAAAAAAAGGAAGGAAAAGATTTGAATAATGATACCCTATATCATTATTTATTTTCGTTTGATAATTATTTTTTATTTTCTTTTGGGATAAGTACTTGATTTGAGGATAAGTACTTGATTTGAGTAGGACTTACATAGTCCAAGCGTTCGAGCTTAAACAACTCACTTATTCAGACTAAGCTATAACTTTTGTTAGACATAAATGATCAATATTTTATGGGGAGACTATTGATAATATATAAATATATATTAAAAAGTATTAGATTCCTAAATAAACTTTAACTAACAAATATCATAGGATTTCTACTATCCTTATCCAAATATAATTATTTTTCTCTTAATATATATGTCCAATTAATTCTTCCAGGGGGCTAGTTCTCAATTCTGGCTAATTCTCTATTTTGATAGTTAACAATAATAATAATACGCACATTCAACTTCTCAATTCTGATAGTTAACAATAATAATTGCACATTCAACAATTAAAATTTTTAAGTTGTAATATTTTATTTTATTTTCTAGTTAATTAGAATGGAATTAAACTTGATAATTTTTTATTTAGAGTTAGATTAAACTTCCTAATAGAATTTAGATTCAAATAGAAAAGTAACATAACCCATCAAAATTAAACTTTATTTTTTAACAAATAAAATTTTCAACCAATAAAATTAAAATCCTTAATTATTGTCAATCTATAAACTTTGCACATATATTTTAGGAACCCAATGTCATCACATTCACACTTTTAATTATTTACACTAGTCTTTTCATGATGTGTATTGCACGTTGACTATACTTGCTATTCATACTCGTTCAATTTTTTTTATGTCATTGCTCACTTTCACTTATTATTTATACTTATTTTTACTTCTTAATATTAAATATTGGTTACAATTTTTGTCTTATATTATTTAGATTTTTATAATATTAAATTAGTAAATGAATTGGCTTACCGATTTATCTCTACTATTGGTATTTAGATTTTTATAATATTAAAATAAAACTTCATCTGAAATAAATGTGGAATATAATTGCGTTAAATTAATTAAACATGTGAATATAATGGTAAATTAATAAACAATAGTGTGTATATATACACACCTCAGTTCAATTTATATTGTCATTTATCTAAACTTCATTATAACTGTATATTAATTCTACAATAGGCTCAACTATATTGTCATTTATCTAAGCACGTTGACGTTAGCCATGATCGGAGAAACTCCAAAATTCCTCGCAATTTTCGTGACTCAGATTTCAATTCCTGAAAGGCAAGAAAAATCAAATTCGTTTCCTAATCTTCTCATGTTCGAATATAAATATTTTTATATTTCTTTTAGGGTTCGATAGTTTTTAGAGGCACATAAAGAAGAAATGAGTTTCAAAGGAGACATAGTCTTCTCTTCTGTGTGCTTAATCACAGTCACAGAGTACGATAACAGAGGCTACATCTTATTTGGAGGGGTCTGTAAATAGTTAAATCACTAATTTCATTTTTTGGAAATAGAGATTCGTTTGGCTCTGGAAATGGGGAGTACATAGAGGAATATTCATCATCAAAGCAGCATAAAGAAAGAGTTGAGGACGGCGTGAATGATAGGTGGAATGGTGGAGATGACGATAGAGGGGAGAGGACTAAGAAGTTGAAGGAGAAGTCGGGTGTGTACAAGAGTAAGGGCAATTTTATCCTTGGATTTTTACCCTAGACATGTTTGACATGTCAAATTTGACAAGCCACTAATTGTCCTACTCAGTAAATTTGTTGAACATTAAGTGTGTTCCACAAGTCTTATTTGTGTTTTTAATAAGCTATCTAAGATGGAGACATTTGGTTGAAAAAATATTTATCGATTCAGAAATTTGATTGCAAATATTTTTCATTAAGGCACTTAAATAGAAATTTTTAAAGAATCCGGGCACTAAATTTATAATTAAGCCTTTATAATATCACTTAATAAATACGTTTCAATACATATAGATATAACAATAAAATATTATATATATTTTTGAAATTAAAATTTTCAACCATTTATTTTATTTAAAAGTAAAAATTTAAAAATTTTGAAAGGTTAATTATGTAGATGCTATTTGAAAATTTATTTTTTAAAAATATAATTTAAAAATCTTTGAATAAGTGTTGAATTATGTAGATGCTATTGAAAATTTATTTTTTAAAAATATATTCAATCAAATTATACAAACATAAGAAAAATAAATTGTGATATTTATTATAAAAAAAAAGTTTATATATTATATATATACTATATTATATATAATATATATATATATATATATTATATTATATATATAATATTATCTCTCTCCTTAAAATAAACATTTTTGAATATATAATTAAAAAATAGAATCAAATATTTAAAAAATAAATTTGAAAATTTCCAAATTCATTATCATATTTTTTATTAAAAATAATTTAAGAAAAAAGATAAAAACTTTAAAATTTTGACAATGCTTATTTTTCTATATGTATTTATTTAAAAAATAAATTTTTAATAAATTTACTATTCAATCAACTAATAAAATATAATTTTTTAATTGGTCACGACTAAGGTTATTTATAGGATATTCAAATTTTATTTAAGAGGGCATTTATCAAAAATTCCATTTATTCTTCCCTTATTTCCACATTTATAATAATATAAATTATAAATTATATTATATATTAAAATATTAGATGTAATAGAAGAAAAAAATTAAACTTTGTAATTATTATCTTTTAAAAACTAATAGTTAAATAAGACAAAGAAATTTTAAAAATTTCAAACTCAAAATAAGTAAAGAAATTTAAAAATTTCAAACTCAAAATAGTATATACCTAACTATTAGAGTAATTATGAATAAACTTTGAAAATATCTTCAACATCCAATCAAATATAGTAGAAAAATAAAATGAAATTCTAAAAATTTCTAAAAAAAGAAAAAAAGATGTCTGAAAGAAGAGAACGGCTAAAACTTTCTGCTTGTTTTAGCTTTAACATGTATACATAGACAATTAAATGTATAATGGTTATTTTTACATTTTAACAAAAATTACTACCAAAATTTTCATGCTAATATTTATCAACTACCGGTTATCAATCACCAACTATTTGTTATCGGCGGCTAAAAAACGCTAAATCAAACAGGCCTTCAATTTTAAAGGGCTATAGGGACTTGCATGTTTTATGCTTATGACATTTGAAAATTACTCGTCTATACGTTGTATATGAGCCACTCACACAAAGCAAACAAATAATTTTTATAAAAATATTTTTTTAATATTTAGATTTTTTTAAAAAATTTTTTCTTGAAGTGAAACCTCCCGAATTTTTATTTTTAAAACTTTTAAATTTTTAATAAATTAAAAATCTGAATTTGTGACGGTATGGGCTGTAAGTATCGAGCAATTTCAATCTGAACCTAAAGTGCGAGTTGGGCTCAAGCCCAAAACAAGTTATTAGAACTTCTAGTCAAAAAGAATTTAAACTTCTTGAGAATTGATATTGGACCACTTAATCTTGAGAATTGATATTGGACCACTTAAAATAGTAATAAAAATTTTAATTACCACTTAAGTAGGTGATCCTAAATTTAATGCACTATTTTTTAGTAAATTGAGAAAGATATAAATTTGACTGAAAATCATTAGGAAATAAATCAAACTAATAAGAATTAAATGAGGTTATACAACAAATATTTAATTATGGATAACAGGAACCGTAAATCAGTTTTGATTTTTTGAAAACCAAGTGAAAACTCGGAAAACCAAATAAAAATCGGATCGAATCGTTAATTTGAACCAAACCGGTTGAACCAAATCGGAATGGCCCAGAACTCTCTAGACCCATCTTCTCCTCTCTTTTTCTCTCCTTCTCTTCTTCTTCTCGCACGCAAGGGGCAGCGCTGCTCCTCCTGCCTCTCCTCGTTTTCGGCCACCGCACGATGAGCACGAGGTGGCGGACGACTCACCTTGCGCCGCTGGTCGAGTCTCCGGCCTCCTCTCACGCGGAAAGGACCTCCGTTGGCGCGAATCGGGCTGAGTTTCGCGAAATCGCGCGGGCTGAGTTTATTTGACAGCTTCTTCGCCTGCAACTTCCGGCGACCCGCGCCATTTCAGGCGATTCCAGGCCACGAGTCAGATGCGATCGACTTCCCCTCCTCCCCTGCTTCCGTTTCATGGCTTCAATCTGGGGCGACCCGCGCCATTTCAGGCGATTCCAGGCCACGAGTCAGATGCGATCGACTTCCCCTCCTCCCCTGCTTCCGTTTCATGGCTTCAATCTGGAGTGAGGTCGCCTAGATCGAAAAAAACCCATGGAAGGGCGGCTAGCAGAAGGTTCAAGGGCTATTTCCGGCCAAACAAGGCACACTTAGCTCAAATCGGATATATATTTGAGGTCCTTGCACGATTTCGAACACTTTGGTGTATGTGTTGCTCAATTCTGGCGAAGGTTGATTTTCCGGCCACCGTGCACGGCGACGGCGGGCCGGCGACACTCCGGCAAGGCACCAAAAGGCAGAATCTTCCTCTCCTCGTGTAGACTGTGGATTCGTTGTCCGATTATCGATCGGTACACTCTAAGACTCAATTCGCAATTTTCGAATAAATTCCGAATTAATGAATTAATTGAGTATTTAAGTGAATTAAATTGAACATTGTTAAATATAATTCATGAATATTAGGTATAAGAGTGATATCGAAATAAGAATTCTAGCTAGGAATTATATAAGTTAATTTTCGGAATTTTAAGAAATATAAATAGGAGGAATTAAAATTTATGGTATTATGGAAATATGCTTGTAGGTTAATATAAAGTAAAATTTAATTGGTATTATTAATATATTATTATTCTCACATGATAAAATACTTAACGAATAGTATCAGCATTAATGTATTAATTCTTAATGATTATTATTATTATTATTATTAGATGATATCTAAAGTTATAAATTAGAATTAAATAAATAAATAAGGAAACATTATATATATATAAAATATATTTAGTTTGATATGTGGTAGAGCGACTAGTCCCAAAACTTAGGCTTGGCACGGCTTTCCGGAACCGGCGGTATCTGGTTCCGGAAAAACCTGAACCGGGAAAACCGAACCGAAAAAGGTCCGGTTCCGGTCCGGTTCCGATCCGGTGTTACAAAACCGACGGTTCCGATCGGTTTTTCGGGAATCGCATAATTTTAAATTTTTAAATTTTGAAGGCCGGTTTAAAAAAAAAATTAATTTGAAAAAAAAACATTTTTAAAAAAATTTTTTTAAAAAAAAAAAAATTAAAAACACCTTAAAAATTTTAAATTTTGAAGACCGGTTTAAAAAAAAAAATTATTTGAACCATTTTAAAAAAAATTAAAAATCTCTCTCCT
>NW_023591786.1:905403-930247 GCF_014843425.1 Jatropha curcas
TGCCTCAGAGGAAAAGTTTTATAAGCTTGCAGTTCGCCATTTAACCAAAATCTGTGAATGCATGAACTTATCCCAAATAATTGTGTACGGTAAGTCCTGCTAGTGTGGTTTTATTTTGCTTTATTTTTTTCTTTCAGGAAAAAAAAAAAAAATGCACTGGTTGATATAAGGGTCTTGGTTTTGAGTCTCCTTCCACCAATAAGAATTTATTTAATTTAGGCGAGTTAAAAGGGAAATACTCCTATTGTAAAATGTGATCAAATAAATTATTTCACCCTGCGCACATCCAATGAATAAAAAAAACTATAATTAAATAAATTAATATTGTCAATTTTGGTGTTAGATTTTTACTAGAAGAGAATTGCATATATCACAAAAGCAAATCTAATAAAGACATATAGGACCCAAACAAGGATATCGCAATTCAAACTTCCGATGTCACGACGCCATTTCCGCTAAGCCGACCGGCACTAAGGACCTCGGTGACTTAAGGCCCCGAATGCGCCGTAAGTAGCCTAAATTAAATTTAAAACTACATAATTCTATTGTGGATTCAGGCCAATAAACTTAATTTCACATACGTATCCCCAAAATACAGTTCATATATTTAATAATGGACTCTTATTATTCATTTACAACCCAACAGGAATAGCAATTGCGGAACTCTAACCTTACATGTATATTAACAAGTCTCTATAATTAATGTTTCAACTCCATAGGGGCATTTCTTCCGTTTCTAATTACCTAAAAAAAAATAGTAGGCAAGGGGCTGAGGCGCCAAGCTCGATGAGTTAGGGTTAGATAAGCGCCCTCTCACCCAACACAATCACACAAATGCTAAAAAATTTTTATCTGGTCAACTCTATTAGTTTACATGATCTGCAGGTTTGTTACACAAATGGCAACACAACAGCAATCAAGCATTTATTTATCACCTTCAATATAATCACATCACGTGGAAATTTAAGTCCAGTGGCGTCACCGAAACCCCTGAATGAGCTGTCCTCCAACAAGGCCCATCCCACTCACGTGTGCACCAGGGAGCCATCCCCCATACCTGGCGCGACTGGTCTAATCCCTCACATGACTAGTTCTCTCATTGTTTTTCATTCTTCTCTTTCTTTTCCCATACCAAAACATGAGGCAACCAGGTGGTCTCCATCCAATCTAGATCATCAGCCAAACAACAGGAGGCCACCCTGTTGGCTGGCGAATTCAAATCTAGATTATCAAGGTGCGCAACAAACAAGAGGCCATCTGTGGTTTCTATACAGTTTCATATCATAAAGTGCATACGCTGGTGCGGCGGCGCGATGCTCCCAATCAGGATCCATATAACAGTAACAGTCTCACAAACCCATGGTTACCCACTTCGTTCCAATTCCACACAAACAAGGCACAACAATATCACATCACAGATAATCAAGCAATCCTTAATCAAACAATAATGCAGCACAATATGGCAATTTAACAAATTAATGCATGATAACATTTCACCGTGAATGCATGAATGCAAGCAGATGATACTAGTTATCTAACACTACTCACAGTTTTTTATTGTCCTTTAAAGGACTATCTTTATTATTGCACGCTTCTAGCATTTGTCTCCACCTTTCGGAACTTATAAACATCTAACATAATAAGAAAATTCTACATTAGAGGTCTAATTCGAGAAACGTACTTTTACCTTAATTATTAGTTTAATTATTAGTTTTGGTAAGCATGGCCATATTACGGTTCCGGGAACCGGAACCCTCGGTTCGAACCGGCCCGGAACCGTAACCGGAACTGGTGAGAACCGGAACCGGGACTAACCGGAACCGAAACCGAAAAAATCCGGTTCGATTCCGGTTCCAGCAAATAAGGAACCAGAACCGGCGGTTCTAGAGAACCGGTCGGAACCGGACTTAATACCAATTAAATTTTACTTTATATTAACCTACAAGCATATTTCCATAATACCATAAATTTTAATTCCTCCTATTTATATTTCTTAAAATTCCGAAAATTAACTTATATAATTCCTAGCTAGAATTCTTATTTCGATATCACTCTTATACCTAATATTCATGAATTATATTTAACAATGTTCAATTTAATTCACTTAAATACTCAATTAATTCATTAATTCGGAATTTATTCGAAAATTGCGAATTGAGTCTTAGAGTGTACCGATCGATAATCGGACAACGAATCCACAGTCTACACGAGGAGAGGAAGATTCTGCCTAGGAAGATTCTGCCTTTTGGTGCCTCGCCGGAGTGTCGCCGACCGGTCGCCGAACCGCCGCCGCCGCCGCCGTACACGGTGGCCGGAAAATCAACATTCGCCAGAATTGAGCAACACACACACCAAAGTGTTCGAAATCGTGCAAGGACCTCAAATACATATCCGATTTGAGCTAAGTGTGCCTTGTTTGGCCGGAAATAGCCCTTGAACCTTCTGCTAGCCGCCCTTCCATGGGTTTTTTTCGATCTAGGCGACCTCACTCCAGATTGAAGCCATGAAACGGAAGCAGGGGAGGAGGGGAAGTCGATCGCATCTGACTCGTGGCCTGGAATCGCCTGAAATGGCGCGGGTCGCCGGAAGTTGCAGGCGAAGAAGCTGTCAAATAAACTAAACTCAGCCCGATTCGCGCCAACGGAGGTCCTTTCCGCGTGAGAGGAGGCCGGAGACTCGACCAGCGGCGCAAGGTGAGTCGTCCGCCACCTCGTGCTCATCGTGCGGTGGCCGAAAACGAGGAGAGGCAGGAGGAGCAGCGCTGCCCCTTGCGTGCGAGAAGAAGAAGAGAAGGAGAGAAAAAGAGAGGAGAAGATGGGTCTAGAGAGTTCTGGGCCATTCCGATTTGGTTCAACCGGTTTGGTTCAAATTAACGATTCGATCCGATTTTTATTTGGTTTTCCGAGTTTTCACTTGGTTTTCAAAAAATCAAAACTGATTTACGGTTCCTGTTATCCATAATTAAATATTTGTTGTATAACCTCATTTAATTCTTATTAGTTTGATTTATTTCCTAATGATTTTCAGTCAAATTTATATCTTTCTCAATTTACTAAAAAATAGTGCATTAAATTTTTTCTCAATTTACTCAAAAATAGTGCATTAAATTTAGGATCACCTACTTAAGTGGTAATTAAAATTTTTATTACTATTTTAAGTGGTCCAATATCAATTCTCAAGAAGTTTAAATTCTTTTCGACTAGAAGTTCTAATAACTTGTTTCGGGCTTGAGCCCAACTCGCACTTTAGGTCCAGATTGAAATTGCTCGATACTTAAGCTCATACCGTCACAAATTCAGATTTTTGATTTATTAAAAATTCAAAAGTTTTGAAAATAAAAATTCAGGAGGTTTCACTTCAAGAAAAAATTAAAAAAAATCTAAATATTAAAAAAATATTTTTATAAAAATTATTCGTTTGCTTTGAATGAGTGGCTCGTATACAACATATAGACAGAGTAATTTCCAAATGTCATAAGCATAAAACATGCAAGTCCCTATAGCCCTTTAAAATTGAAGACCTGTTTGATTTAGCGGTTTTTAGCCGCCGATAGCAAATAGTTGGTGATTAATAACCGGTAGTTGATAAATATTAGCATGAAAATTTTGGTAGTAGTTTTTGTTAAAATGTAAAAATAACCATTATACATTTAATTGTCTATGTATACATGTTAAAGCTAAAACAAGTAGAAAGTTTTAGACGTTCTCTTCTTTCAGACATCTTTTTTTCTTTTTTTAGAAATTTTTAGAATTTTATTTTATTTTTCTACTATATTTGATTGGATGTTGAAGATATTTTCAAAGTTTATTCATAATTACTCTAATAGTTAGGTATATACTATTTTGAGTTTGAAATTTTTAAATTTCTTTGTCTTATTTAACTATTAGTTTTAAGATTATTTAACTTTAGTTTTTAAGATAAATAATTACAAATTTAATTTTTTTTTCTTCTATACAATCTATATTTTAATATATAATATAATTTAATAATTTATATTATATATA
Organism: Jatropha curcas; assembly: GCF_014843425.1. Next base: position 909,408 of record NW_023591786.1, read on the forward strand.
AATGTGGAAATAAGGGGAGAATAATGAATTTTCGATAATGTCCCTGAATAAAATTTGAAATATTTAATATAACCTTAGTCCGTGACCCAATTAAAAAATTATATTTATTAGTTGATTATGAATTATAAGTTATTAAAATTATTTTTTAAATGTAAGATAACATATAGAAAAATAAGCATTTTCCAAAATTTTAAGTTTTATCTTTTTTTTCTTAAATTTACTTTTAATAAAAAAATATGATAATGAATTTGGAAATTTTTCAAATTTATTTTTTAAAATATTTGATTCTATTTTTATTATAATTCAAAATTTTTATTTAGGAGAGAGATTAAAAAAAATAATATTTTTTATTATCATTTTTTTCTTATGTTTGTATAATTTGATTGAAATATAATTTTTAAAAAATAAATTTCAATAGCCATTCTACATAACCTTTCAAAATTTTTTAAATTTTTACTTATTAAAATTATTTTTAAAATAAATAAACGGGTTGAAAAATTTTTAATTTCAAAAATATATATTAATATTTTATTGTTATATCTAATTTCAAAAATATATATAATATTTTATTGTTATATCTATATGTATTGAAACGTATTTATTAAGTGATATTATAGAGGCTTAATTATAAATTTAGTGCCCGGACTCTTTAAAAATTTCTATTTAAGTGCCTTAATGAAAAATGTTTGCAATCAAATTTCTGAATCGATAAATATTTTTTCAACCAAATGTCTCCATCTTAGATGGCTTATTAAAAACACAAATAAGACTTGTGGAACACACTTAATGTTCAAAAAATTTACTGAGTAGGACAATTAGTGGCTTGTCAAATTTGATATGTCAAACATGTCTAGGGTAAAAATCCAAGGATAAAATTGCCCTTACTCTTGTACACATCGGACTTCTCCTTCAACTTCTTAGTCCTCTCCCCTCTATCGTCATCTCCACCATTCCACCTATCATTCACGCCGTCCTCAACTCTTTCTTTACGCTGCTTTGATGATGAATATTCCTCTATGTACTCCCAATTTCCAGAGCCAAACGAATCTCTATTTTCAAAAAAGGAAATTAGTGATTTAACTATTTACAGGCCCCTCCAAATAAGATGTAGCCTCTGTTAGCGTCCTCTGTGACAGTGATTAAGCACACAGAAGAGAAGACTGTGTCTCCTTTGAAACTCATTTCACTGAAAAGGACAAACCAAACAATAAAAAGAAAGGATAACAAAACAAAATAAACACATTTTCCATTCCAAAACTAAACAAATAAAAGATTAAAAAAGAAAGAGAAAGAAAGAAATACTATCGTTCATTTCTATCTTCTTCCAGATCTGATTTCCCTCCATTGAATTCTTCTTTCTTCTTTATGTGCCTCTGAAAACTATCGAACTCTAAAAGAAATATAAAAATATTTATATTCAGACATGAGAAGATTAGGAAACGAATTTGATTTTTCTTGTCTTTCAGGAATTGAAATCTGAGTCACGGGAATTGCGAGGAATTTTGGAGTTTCTCCGATCATGGCCAACGTCGACGCACTTATCATGATTTCACTATTCTTCGTAATCTCTCTGATAAGCTTTATGAGAAGCACAAGAATGCAGCTCTTGAGGTTTATTTGTCTTTCCAAGTTGAAGAAGTCGAATGTGTAACAAGAGTAAGGGCAATTTTGTTCCTGGATTTTTACCCTAAACCTATTTGACATGTCAAATCTGACGTATCAAGCCACAAATTGTCCTATAAAGCAAAATTTTGAACATTAAGTGGATCTTATTAGTCTTATTTGTGTTTTCAGTGAGCCACGTAGGATAAAGACACCTGATTAAAAAAAATTATTGGTTTAGAATATTGATTGCAAACATTTTGAAATATAAATTTTTGAAGAGTTCAGACACTAAATTGTAGAATTAATATACAGTTATAATGAATTTTAGATAAATGACAATATAAATTGAACTGAGGTGTGTATATATACACACTATTGTTTATTAATTTACCATTATATTCACATTAAATATACCATTATATTCACATTTATTTCTTTAATATATTATAAAAATCTAAATAATATAAGACAAAAATTGTAACCAATATTTAATATTAAGAAATCAAAATAAGTATAAATAATAAGTGAAAGTGAGCAATGACATAAAAAAAATTGTACGAGTATAAATAGCAAGTATAGTCAACGTGCAATACACATCATAAAAAGACTAGTGTAAATAATTAAAAGTGTGAATGGGACGACATTGGGTTCCTAAAATATATGTCCTAAGTTTATGGATTGACAATAATTAAGGATTTTAATTTTATTGGTTGAAAATTTTATTTGTTGAAAAATAAAGTTTAATTTTGTTAGATTATGTTAATTTCCTGTTTGAATCTAAATTCTATTAGGAAGTTTAATCTAATTCTATTTGAATCTAAATTCTATTAGGAAGTTTAATCTAACTCTAAATAAAAAATTATCAAGTTTAATTCCATTCTAATTTAAGTAAAAAATAAAATTAAATGTTATAACTTAAAAATTTTAATTGTTGAATGTGCGTATTATTATTGTTAACTATCAGAATTGAGAATTAGTCCCCTGGAAGAATTAATTGGACATATATATTAAGAGAGAAATAATTATATTTGGATAAGGATAGTGGAAATCCTATGATATTTGTTAGTTAGAGTTTATTTAAGAATCTAATATCTTTTAATATATATTTATATATTATCAGTAGTCTTCCTATAAAATATTGATCATTTATGCCCAACAAATGTTATAGCTTAGTCTGAATAAGTGAATTGTTTAAGCTCGAACGCTTGGACTACGTAAGTCCTACTCAAATCAAGTACTTATCCCAAAAGAAAATAAAAAATAATTATCAAACGAAAATAAATAATGATATAGGGTATCTGACATACCCCGAATTTTTATTTTCGAAACTTTCAAATTTAATTTAAATCAAAAATCGGAATTTTTGACCGTGTAGGCTGTAAATGTAATACAGTCTTAATTCGAGCCCAAATTTTCGAATTGGACCCAAGCCCAAAAACAGATTATTCGGAATTTTCGATTGGACAAAACTTAAAATTTTCGATGAAATTAAAACGGAATTCTAGTTACTAATCGATTATAAATTTATGTGTATGTATGTAACTACTATATAAATTAATTATCCAAAAATCAAATATGATTGCTATTAATATTTTATTATTGTTGAGTAAATGGAGAAAATATTATGGAACGGAACTAAAGTTGAGTAAATGGAGAAAATATTATGGAACGGAACTAAACAATCAAAATAAATCGAACCGGACCCAAAAATTAATTTAATTTGTCGAAAACCACACGAATAATTCGGAAATCGAGTGAAAAACTTGAAAACCAAACAAAATGAGACCAAATCACTAAATCGGACCAAACTGGTTCGAATCGAACCGGAATGGCCTAGAAACCCAATTTCCTTTCTTTTCCTTTTTCTCCTTTTCTTTTTCCTTTCTTTTCCTTTTTCTCCTTTTCTTTCTTCTTCTTTTTCCTCTCGCGCGACAGCCCCTCCTCCTCCCTCTCCTTCTCGTTTCCGGCCACCGTTTAGCAAAATGGAGGTGGCGATCGTGGCGATGCTGGACACGGTTCCAACCTTCCTTCGCTCTGATTGGACTTCCAGCGGCGCGGATTGAGCTCGTTTGTTCCGACAGCACTGCTCTTCGATTTTCCGGCGAATCTCGCCAATCTCTTCGACTTCAGGTGCCGGGGATGGTAGATTTGGACTCCTTGCAACTTTTTGAGTCGAATGGTGTGATCGTTGTAAATTTCTGGGCGGTTTGACTTTCCTTGCCATCGTGCACGGCGGCGACGGAAGCGGTCCGGCGAGACTCCGGTGAGACTTCAAGAGGCAGAATGATCTCCTCTTCGCGCGGAACACGGAAATCAAATCCGATTTTCGATCGGTACATTGTAAGGCCTGGTTACTCATTTTCGGTGTAAAGTCCAAAACTTTGAATTAATTAATTAATTAATTAATTAATTACATGATTAATTGAATTAGTAAAAAAATTGGAGTTTTATGAATTGAAATACAGATACTTTAGTTACATGTGAGCATCGTATAAGAACCGGACTTCAATATAGTTAATGGACGATAAGGAAAATAACAATTAAAAAGTATTGGTGGTATAAACCATTTATATCCTAATGTGTGAGTATTATAACAAATCTAGTTGTATTAATAAATGGAAATAATTCTTAAAATTGTTGGTATAACTAATACTATGATTAATGATACTTTTATTTTGATTTGCTAATATTACTAATATTATCATTATTATGAATCATTAAAATATTATCATTATTATGAATCATTAAACTCACTAAAAACACTTATATTAAAGATGTGAATAAAATAATTGAATAAACAAGACTACTGTAATTAAATAGTTTAGTAAATTAAATAACGACTTTAATTAGCGAATAAAGATTAAATTTCTTGAATTGGAATTCTTACTTAGAATTTCCTTCTAGATGCTTGCGAAGCTCTTGAATGTCGAAACAAAAGCTGAGAACGGGAAATAATAAAGAGGGTCCTATTAAGGACAGTAAAGAACTGTGAGTAGTGTTAGATAATTCGCATCATCCGCCTGCATTCATGCATTCACGGCTAAATGTTATCATGCATTGTTTTGTTAAACTGCCATATTGTGCTGCATTATTGTCCCGATTAAAGTTGATTACCTGTGATGTGATATTGTTGTGCCTTGTTTGTGGAATTGAGATGAAGTGGGTCACCATGGGTTTGTGAGGGCGGTCCACGAGACCGTTGGCAATATGGGAGATCGGCTCCCCCGTGTGCACCTGATGATATGATATGGATGAATGGATGATATGGAAAACCACAAGGTGGCCTACTATTGGTATGGAAAAAGAAAGAGGGAATGGAAAACATGAGAGGACTGGTCAATGTGAGGATTAGACCAGTTGGGCCGTATGGGGAATCGGCCTCCCTGGTGCACACGTTTATGAAGAGGATGGGCCATATGGTGTGAGGACTGCTCATTGGGGGTTTCGGTGACGCCCACTGACTAATTTCCACAATATAATGAATTATATGAAAGTGATAAATAAATTGTAGATTGGCTGTTGTATGCCATTTGTGTGACAAAAACTTACATGAATCATATAATTAATCAGTTTACCAAAGATACAAAAATATTTTAGCATCTGTGTGATTGTGGTGGGGTGAAGAGTGGTTATCTTAACCCACTGCATTGAGTTTGGCGCTCACCCCTGCCCGCCTAACTATTTTTTTTTCAGGTAATAGAAAGAAAGGAAAGCCCTATGGAGTTGGAAACACTTATAATAGAAAGACTGTTTAATGATAGAAATAATGATGTAAATGTAAAAGGTAGAGGTTCCGCAATTGTATTACCAGTTGGGTTGTAAAATAAATAATAAAAAAGTCCATGTTTAAATATATGAACTGTATTTTGGATACATATGTGAATAAGTTAATGGGCCTGAATTCCATAATTATGAATAGAATGTGAGATTTAAATAAGTTAAGGCTTACTATAACGGGCTTCGGGGGCCTAAAGCCAATCAGGGTCCCTAGTGCCGGGGTCCGGCCCACGGAAATGGGTCCGTGACAGTATCATTAATTCAAACCTTTTTCCCTTCCTTTTTTTTCTTAAATTTTTTGAAACTAAGTAAGAGAATTTGGTTTTGCTCGAAATCCTAACTGTGGAACGCCAAATAAAGATAACATGTATTGACTAATGTCACGTAAGTAAGTAAATTTTTGGAACATCTCTCTTCCAATAGTTTGAAAATAACTTTTTGTGTACAAGCTACATGAGAATAGTTTTCAGAAATGGAACAAGATGTTAGTAGAGTATTTTTTAATTTTAAAACCATTCTACTACTTCGATACAAAGATATAATCCTAAATGTTAAAAAAAGTCAATTAAGTATCAAAATGATGATATGATAGCCGGAAATATGATCAAGCAATTTATGGGCCCATAAATATCTAATCAACATTCTATGTGGATTGACATGACATACTTGAATTAGAAAAATCTAATCTAACGTGGCAAAACTAGTGAAATGACTACCATACCTTATATGAAAAGAGTCATAAAAAGAGGTATAGACTAAATACATGAATAGAAAACAGTAAGAGTGCTGAAAAAGATCGAAAAAAACAGAAAGAACTAAAATCTTGAACAAACAAATCACTTTCTTTTATGAACAAACAAAACAAAAAAAAGAAAAAGAAAAATAAATTATATGAAAAGAAATAAAATCTTGAATGAAGATTTAAATTTCTTGCAGAGTCAAAATGTTGGCCTTTACTCAAAACCCAACAATATACTATTTTTCCCTTTAAATCTTAAGACTAAATGCACAATTAATCACTTGAATTCCCTTCAAGGTCCCATAAACCAGCAACAAAATTACTAAATTTTGATTCAAAATTTCCAAAAAACAAAACTTCCTAATTCAAAAAACAAGAAAAATTAAAATTAATATTGATTGAACAGTACTATTTTGGATCGGCAAGGTTTTTTACAGCAAGATCGGCAAGGTTTTTTACAAATAATGCAAAAGAGATTGAGCACGGCCTGTGTCGACTCAAAGAAATTGGAGTGAGAAAGCTCGGGATGCTTTTGAGCCTCCTGAAAATACTTTAGGAGAGCACCACAGTCCCAACACTTCAACGATGCTCCTGTTGTTGCTTGATCTATCGATGGCCATGGTAAAAAGAAATAAAATGTTATTTTGAGAAAGGTCACATCGTATTAGGTTTTTCTAACTCAATTATTACATGTCAGCTTATGGGGTGCTGACTGAATGTTTATAGGGCCTGCTAATTGCTTAATAATATTTTGGGCTACCACATCATCCGTTAACATTTGATTAGCTTTTTTTTTTTTTTTTTTTTTTAAGTATACCACCCCAATTATAAACATTTTAGGTTCGTATAACCAAATTGAACAGAAAAATCAAAGTTGGATACACTAAAATTTAATCATTTAATCCTTTTTTTATTGTGTTTGTGAGAACTTTCTTTTATTGTGTTTGTGAGAAAATAGTTTATAGGTTAAGTTTTGTTGATTTATTCTATTTATTTTCTATTAATTCCGGGTTTTTGCTTGGTAATTTTCTTGTGGGTTGCTATTCCCTCTAGCCTTTTGCGAGTTTCTCCTTAATTTTATTGAAGGGTTTTGCTTTGTTTGCTATTTTGCTTGATAGCTAGGTTTGTTTTTGTGTATTTGATTTTATGAGAGATGTCTCTTCATAGACCTTTTGAACCTGATTTCTGTTTTATTCAAAAATCTTCTTAAATTTAAAAGAGATTCAACTGTTGGTTTACTTCACTTTAGTAATTGACAGGTATAGCAAATAACACCCCCACTTCAAACTTTCTGTGGATTCTTTGAGACATGATATAACACTAACTTGAAGAAAATTACAGGTATAACGTTGAATTTCACAATTTCATTCAATATCAACTTATCTGTTACAAGGAATGATCTCTTTAATATATAATACATCAGTTCCTAAACTATAGGAGATAAACAACGTAAAAGAAGGAGGATTACACAAATCAAGTATATCAAATCAAGTATATCAGATATTCTAAAGATAATGACATTCTATAAATAAGAAAAACAATCTATCTCTTAATAGACAAATCTCAAAACTTCCCCTAAGTTGAATGAATGAATATCCACAACATTCCCCAACTGTCAACGACATTTAAAGAAAATCTATTTTAAGAAAATCTGACTTGTCACTGCTTTAGTAAGAATGTCTGCTAATTGGTTTTCAGACTGAATCTTATGAACCTTCAAGGCATTATTATCAAGCTTTTCCTTGATAAAAAATCTATCTACCTCCACGTGTTTCATCCTGTCATGTTGTATGGGATTATGGGCAATATCACATGCTGCTATATTATCACAGTACAAGCTAATTGGACGAGCAGATGCAAATCCTAAATCTCCAAGAAGAAGATTTATCCATAATCCTTCACAAAGTCCAAGTACAACTCCTCTAAGTTCAGCTTCTGCAGACGATCTAGCTACCACATTCTGTTTCTTACTTCTCCATGTGACAAGATTCCCTTCTACGAATATAAAATATCCAGATGTGGATTTTCTATCACTAATATCACCTGCCCAATCAGCATCCGTATAAACTTTAATTTCTTGTTCAATTGAGTTCTTTCGGAACAAAATTTCCTTTCCTGGTGCAACTTTTATGTACCTCAAGATATGTGTTATGTGTTACTGCATCCATATGTTGTTTACTCGGATTATGCATAAATTGACTGATCGTACTCAAAGCATATGCCAAATTTGGCCTTGTATGTGAGAGATACATCAATTTCCCTACCAATCTCTGAAATTGTCCTTTGTCAGTTGGAGTTTGATCTTCTTCCACACACAACTTCAATCCTCCTTCTATTGGAGTATTTGCTGGTTTACATCCTGTCATTCCTGTTTCCTTCAACAAATCCAATGCATATTTTCGTTGGTTCAAGAATATTCTTGCTCTTGATCTTGAAACCTCAATTCCTAGGAAGTATTTTAAACAACCAAGATCCTTCATTTCGAAATCTCTTGATAAATGTTCTTGCAACCTTCTTCTTTCTTCCGGATCATCTCCTGTAACTATCATATCATCGACATAAAGTAACTATCATATCATCGACATAAATAATGAGCGCTGTAATTTTCCCATTGTTCCTTTTAAAGAATAAAGTGTGCTCTTGGTTACTCTGTCGATAACCGAAAGCTGTCATCGATTGTGTGAATCTTCTAAACCAGGCTCGCGGTGATAGCTTCAAACCATAAGCCCAATATTAAATAAATAATTGAATTTGATTTGATTAATTGCTCCTAGGGCCTAGATTCTCAACATGGTATCAGAGCTGTAGGTAACCTGAGATATCTCTTCATGATTTCTAGTTTCATAGACATCAAGAGCCATCTCTTGACCTTTTGATTTGCACCATACCATGCTTCATATTCTAGATCTTCCTCTGACGGTGGATCCTTCTTCCCTCTAATAAACGAGAGTTTCTCTCGTTCAGCGATGTGCATTTCCATTAGTTGTGACCATACATCATAATTAGATTCATCCAGTGTTATACCTGCATTAAAAACACCTTCAGATTGAACAACCACCTGAGCAGGTGTTGATTTAGAGACATCCGTCATTGTTACAGATTCGACAATTTCAGAGACAATTCCTCAGGCTCTGATACCACGTTGAATTTCACAATTTCATTCAATATCAACTTATCTGTTACAAGGATCAACTTATCTGTTACAAGGAATGATCTCTCTAATATATAATACATCAGTTCCTAAACTATAGGAGATAAACAACGTAAAAGAAGGAGGATTACACAAATCAAGTATATCAGATATTCTAAAGATATACATTCTATAAATACAAAAAACAAATCTATCTCTTAATAGACAAATCTCAACATATAATTCGTGAGGACCCTCCGATGATTCCATTAAGACGACAGTGTTTATGTCGGTTGCAATTACTTTGGTTTCAATTTTGTGGTCAAGGAGGAAGTACCTGACGTGTGATTATCACGAGTATCCGACACCGTTTTGGTACCAGATCTTTTTTCTTTTTTTTTCCCCTTTCATCCTCAATAAGTCACTGTAATGTCTTATGTTACAGTTCCATCTCTGGACACAGCCGTAATATGTAATGTAACGTGGCTGTCTTTGTTTGTTTCTTGCTTTTTTTTTGAAATATAATTGGAATATATGTTGCTTATAAGCTACATCTCATTTATCAGATATTAAATAAACTCTTGGGTACATAGAACAAGAACTTGTTATACGAAGACTTTCAGTAACTTCATAATACAAAGTTGTTTCTCAGTTTTATGTTGCACGTTTTTGGGATAAAAAGAAGCTTTGGTGGATGATGAAATTACACTGCTGCCTGCAGAGCCAAGTCTACGTCAAAAGGCTCAAGCGCGTCATACATGGGCGGGTAGAACTTTCTCTTCCTTTGAAAAGGTTTCTGGACTAAAGTGAGACCATGTGAATGGATTCCACTAAGTGAATAAGCACTACTTCTGTCAAACTTGATATATGGGTACCTTCCAAGAACACATTCAGGGTGAATAGAAATGTCACATTCTTTACACCCATAAAACCAGGGTGCATAGTTGAAGACATAAGTCCCAGGGTCTATTCTCATCTCGCATACCTCACAGTAATGGTCAAACGACCTGTCGCTAACAAAATCATATGTAAGCTTAAGAGGATGCTTCTCATCAAATCTGTGTCTAACTGAGATTGGTAGAGTAGCACATTTCAAGTCTAAACAGAAGTTGCAATCTTCACAATGCAGCACTGCCAATGACAGCTATAGCTTCTTTGCTGAGTACTAGAGCGAAGAAGGTGGTCATGGAAAGAGTTGTTGATATAATAGCAGAACATCTAATATCAAGGTAGAAATCACATTTCTCACAATGGTAGGAAAATCCATGGCAATATTGCTCACAAGCATTACATTTGAACAACCCATCAAAGCTATATGCTTTTAAGAGAAGAGTAAGCGAGTGCCGGTGAAGTGGGTGTTTTATCTTAGTAGACAATTCAGAGCATCCTTGTGCAGAAACATGTCACATTGTAGACAACCATAGGTTATTGAAGCAGACGATAATGGTAACATACACCCAACACAACGTTTCTTGTTGTTAACCTGATCAATAATGGCCAACCCATGTTCATGACTAAACTGTTTGTTCTCTGTAACTAGTTGTTCGTCTGCATCATCATCACTAGTTGATTTTATAGATAAATCTCCAAGCGTATCAGTACCAAGTTTGTGAGTTTCATCTTCAACCCCAATTAAATGTGTGCTTGCGCAATCGACATGAACAACATAATCGCAGAGAGAACAATAATAACCACCATGGTCTAAGTTCATTTCAATTTGACAAATTCCACAAGATTGATCTGTGGATTCACTATTCTGAAGGAAATAGAAGTGGGTTTTATGCTCTGTTAATTCTAATAGCTTTAGGTTGTGAAATGCATTCTTTATGAACCATAATTTGACACATAATCAGATTATAGGAGATCGAGTCCATTCGTTCCCAACAAGCATTCACAGTGCAATTAATTGACTTAAAAGTGAAGAATTTGATGCTCGTAATTACTGTAGGGTTGTACCAGAAACACATGGCCTTAAAGGCAACAATGATGTCGGATCGAATTGGAAGAGAACAATTGTAGACATGTTTGTTTTAAAGATTACTGCAAGATTACAAACGCCGTCTTGAGAATATGGCTGGACCATTAAGAGAGTGAGAGGGTGTTTCCTGTGAGGATGGTTGATCTCTCTAGGTAGCTTGCACAGCTTTGATGGAGGAAGAAGCTGCATTTGAAACATTGTACTAGGATCTTGATATTAGCTGCTTGCACCCACACAAACATTGTTGTTTTAGTCATTTATTATTTCTTCATTATAGATCAAATATGAATTGGCTGAATCGTTCCAAGCTCCATATCCTTCCTCTTGTAAATCTCTCTTCATCCTTTTCCTGTGTTCTCCCAGATTCCTCTCATTTCTTTCCTTCCCTTTTTCCTTTTTTTATTTTTTCTCCATCCTGAACGCAGACCGTTAGTAATAACATTCATTTATTATTATTATTATTATCAAAAAATCTTATACACGGTAACTCGCAGACAGAAATTCAATAAATATACTCCATCAATTCTATTTTATTATTATTATTATATTTTAAATGTCTTAAATATTTATTATATTTATATAATTATTTTTTATAATAATTTTTATGATTCTTTATTAAATGAAAAATTTTTATTAACATTTTAATGAGTTAAAGGGTAAAAAAAGGCAAAATAATTTCTATTAACTAAATTCTTAATATGTGTGTTTTATCAAATCATGCAAGCAAAATGAGACGAAAGGAATATTTGACAAAATTAAATAATATTTGATTTATTTTCTATTGAATTGGGCTATTTTGATTTAAGTATTTTTAAAATATAGTGCGGATTAAATTAATTAATGCACAACCTCTCAAAATTATTGAGTTGTTTTTGGAATGATAAATTTTAAATTCAAAAAATCAAATACAGTCAGAAGAATTTACAACAAGTTAATAATAAAGTTTAACAAACAATTGAAAAGGTCACTAGTGCGTTTATATATATATATACCAAATATTTAATTAGTGAGAGTACATACAATCAACAATTTAAAAGAGTCAAAATATATATCTTGTATTTTTTTAAAAAAATCTTGTGGCCTCTTATACTTTAACGGGGTTTTATAAAGTACCTCTATTTATTTTGTTCATATTTAATAAGTACCTCGCCACGTTGGAATTAATGCGTGAGTATCCACGCTAGTATGAAGAGAGTGAAAGCTTGTTTAATTGCCATATTGTCACCTCTTCCCATTTCTCCTCATGTTCTGTTCCCAATGGTATACTTCTTTCTCGCATTATATTTGTTGCTGAAGATGAGGATGACCAAGAATGTGACCTAGAAACCTTTGCCGTTGGGCTTGACCAAGCGGTAATAAATTCGTATATGAAATTTCAGTCACTAAGGATGGGAGTTCAAATGGAAATAATACTACTTGTTCGATCTGTTTATGCGAGTATAAAGATTTGGAGATGCTACGAATGATGCCTGAGTGCATACATTTTTTTCACTTATGTTGCTTGGCTAAAGCTTAACGGGTCGTGCACGATTTGTCGAAATTCGCCGCTTCCGACTTCTCTTTCAACACTGTTGTCGGAGGTTGTGCCTTTGTCAGAGTATGCGGCAGATCAAAGAAGGAGGTGATTTTGATTGTTTATGCAGTGATGGTGACTGGTTTGAGGTCTTCTTGTTTGGTTTGTTTTTGGAACTATAAATTTTTGTTCTTAAATAGGCAAAGCTAAGTTTGTAGGATTTTGATTTTTATTATTGGTAAATTGTGATTTTGATTTGCTAAGGCAGAGAACGGAAAAACAGAATGCTATCTCTTTTTTATGCTGTAAGAAACTTAGGATTGAATTGAGTGTTACTGTTTTCTTACATTGAACTTAACCTTTTTTTTTTTTCTTTTTTTACCTTCACTATGGAATGATTGATCTTTTCTTTTTTATCCCCTGAAAATCATGTTGTGTTAAATCATTTCTCTATGTCCCAACATTTCATTAGCAATTCAATTATTGTATATACCTGTAAATGACATTAGGATTAATATGCAGGGATCTTGCGACCAACAACCCATTTTCTTATTTTCTTGATTTTCTGGTTTAACTTTCTTTTTCTAGTAAATCAAGTTCTGCTCTTCTCTGATTTTGTGCTCTAAACATAATTAAAATACTTTTAGAAAGCAAAAGTAGGTTTGTTTTTTCTTTCTCTCAATTTGATGGGTTTTGAAAGCAAGACGGAAGAGGAGGAAGGAGGAGATGGCAATGTATGATGTGGCGTATGATGTGTTTCTCTCTGTTTCTGACATGTCATTATATTTTTCCAGATAAGAGGATTTGAGTTGCACACGCTTCATTTGCCTAGGATAAGTACTTATTAAATACGAAAAAAATAAATAGAGGTACCTTATAGTACCTCGCAAAATATAAAGAGTCATAAGATTTTTTAAAAAAATTATATGGTCCAAAATATACATTTTGCAAATTTAAAAGTTCCACTTGTGTATTAAATATATGCACAGACATGACCAACATGTTAAACCAATAAACCAAAAAGGTTGAACAAAGTGAAGTGATAGATTCCCTCTGAGTTATGGGCTTATTTTCACTCATTATTTCTGAATTATATCCCATATTTCTTAATTATCCATATACTTCAATTCCTTACTTAAAAATACCTAAATTACTATTTAAATAATATAATAGTCTATTCACTAATTATGCGGTAAACAGCAAGCAATCCCGACTCTAAATTACTATTTAAATAAATATAAATAGTCTATTCACTAATTATCGGTCATTACAGCAGTAATTTGCTAACATGTTACTGTTTTTTAACAAAAAAAAATTTCATAATAGATTTTTTTATAATTTTTTTCTCTCACCTTTGGTATTTTCAATTTCCTCTTCCTCTCTCTTCTTTGGCCGCTACTCCTTCCATTTCATTGTGATCACAGCTCTCCCCATAGCACCAAACATCATTTTTTTTGTTTATTTCATGGTCAAGGAGCAACGCAGCCACAAAATCGACCCAACCCTTCTCTTTTTTGTTATTTCATGGTCAAGGAGCAACGCCAAGCCACCAAACATCGACCAAACCCTTCTCTCTCTCTCATCCTCTCTTGTTTCTGATCCAAACATCTTCTCCTCCATTAATGGTGTCTTATAGAGTATTTAATCCTGAAAATTTACGCTCCATTTCTCTCTCTAAAAAAAATATAAAAATTCAGTATCACTCTCTTTCTTGATCTTTATGTTTTCATAGATCTTGTAGTTCTCTCTATATATTTGAAATCAAATTAAGCCCTCATGTCAAATTCCAGTGCAATTTTTTCATAATTTATTAATCTTTTTGGTACAACTTACAATCTTTAGAGCTCTCAAATGAAATCTTCTCCATCAGACGGATGACCATGGTGCTTGGTAGGATTTTGATTTTTTTTTTTTTTGTAATTTTCAAATTTTTTTAATTTTTTGGGTTAGTTTTTCAAATTAAAGATAATTATTATAAAAAAAATTATACTGTGGATTTCCACTTCATATAATTGTGGTTTATGCTTCCATTTTGCCTTTGTTATTTCTTTTGTGACCTTTAGCTTCTTCCTATGTAATTTTTATCTAATATTTTTTCTCCCTTCGGTATCACTTTTTTTATGTATGGAGAAAGCTTTTTTAAAGTAGGTTTTCCTAAGGTTTTATTTTCCTTTTTTTCATAAATAATTTACTACTTGTTTTGGAGTTGTGCTAATGTTATCTAATCTATTTTTAGTTTCATAGCTTTAAAAAATCTGAAAAGAACAGAGATGAACTAGAGCAAGGAGAGAAGATGAGCTCAGATTGGAGATCAGCGTTTTACTTTTTCTGGCAAGAGAGAGAAAGAGATGGGTAGAGGAGAGATGGGAGAGAAGAGAAATAAATTAAAATGGAGATAACATTATTAAATGATGTGGCATTTTGAAAATAATTATTTGCTGACTAAGTAATTTCATGTCAGCTTTTCACCTGCAGTTGACTGGAAAACTGGTAAAAAGACTCCTGAGTTATTTCAATAAAAGTTCATGTATTTTTAAGTGATGAATTGAAGTATAAAGACAATTAAAAAATAAAGAGTATATTTGAGGGACGATGGATGAAAATAAGCCTTAAGTTATGTGTTTAAAATCTAGGGTAAAATACAGTTTGTACTTAACTATATTCTAATTAATATTTTTTGTCCATTTATTTTCGAGAACTTATCATGATGTTTCTAAGTTTTGTTTAAATTCTTTATTGGCTCCTTCCCTCTAAAAAATCAGCACCGTAAAGTTAGTTAAATACATTTTTTGAATGGAATATGTTTACTTTTTAGATGAAAAGTTCTATATTAACGACTTGAAAGTAATTTTTCAAAATAGAGAGAGGAAAGTATGAACTATCATATAATTTAGGAATCCAAGTATATTTTACTCTTATATTTATATTATGTTATTTTGAAAATATAAAGTAATATAAGATATTAGGTAGTATTAATTTAAGTCCGCAAAGAGATTTTCTTTTTTTTTTTTTTCGAAAAAGAATGATGAGCATCAAGAAACAAAACATACTGAATAATTGCTTGAGGGAGAGGACCCCACTCCACCAAACTAGACAAAAAATTAGCCCTTGACAATAAATGGGCACAAGGATCACTGATTTTTTTAGCAAATAGCAAAGCTACAGCACTGAACTCATTAAGAAGAGTTCTACACTCATTAAGCAAAATACCAAAACAGGAACAATCAGAAAGTAAAGTAAAAAGAAATTAAATTTCTTATTATTTATATTCTTATTTATATTATTTATATATTTTTCTATATATAGAGATAATTTTATTTCTTATAGGAAATTTTAGAATTCTTATATATATTATTTTATATTAATATATTAATTATTTATTTTTAAATAAAATTATTTATATATTATTATTTATATAATTTTTATATAATAATAATATATAATATAAGAATTCTTAAAAGCTTGGATGACACCAGACAAGTCCACTCAACTTCCAAACTTCCAACACCTTTATCTTTAACTAGTTAGGGCCTACGGAACTCAACAACTCAGCCATATTTGAGTTCATGACACCTTCCATTAAACCATGCTGCACCTCCCATATAGACCCTTGTCATCCACAACAGCCACGAACTGCTCTATGCATTACAACATCCATGCAGTTTGAAATTTAGTTTAACAAGGGCCAATTTTGGAGCAACACACTTTCACAGGAAATGGGCAATGCCCTTGAAAGCCTCCACGATGCTGATTTTCTGCGCCATTGCAGTTATCTGTGATATGCTAGCTCCTTATTTATAATGATCGAGGATGGAACTGCTTTTGGCCATAACATCTGATTTCGATATCAACAACTCAACATGTAAAGTAAAATGCTAGGCCCATTTGTCTTAGACACTTATGAGATCGACTCTGCAACAGACTTGAGATTTCTTTTAGTGTCGGTAATAGTGATTTACCGGTCCCTGTGAATAGTACATCGGTCCGGGACTTGGTATGATTTGTCCGAAAAATTACTATGGCACTATTTTATCTTTTTATTCTACTATTTTTTGGAGTATGTTTGGCATGATTTAAGTTCGGTAGAAATAATTTCATAATATTATTGGGAGAGTTTATGTATAAATGATATTATTTCTAGTGTGGTATATTAAGAAATAAATGAGAATTCTTGTAGTGGAGTTTAATTTAATTAATTGGTGGAGTGAATCATAAGGTAGAAGAGACTTATAATTGAGGATATTTAGAGCCATTGGATGAGATTACTTAGGATTGATTCTTAGCCACACATTTGGCATTACAATGAGGAAGTAATTTTGATTTTGTCCACTTTAAAAGTTATACCCTAATTTCTCTTTCTTCTCTTCTCCTTCTCCAACGCCATTTTCATCTTCTTCCTCTTCCTTCATTTTCTTCATTTTCTTACCTCCAAATTACCACCAAGCTATCTAATTAAACCATGGAACAGTACTTAATTCTTAAGAATTAAGTAGTAGAAGTTGAGATTGGTGATTAAAAGCAAAGAGAATTGAAGTTACCATTGAAGCAAGTAACTTATGGTTTTTGAGTTTTGTGAATTAATAAGTAGAATTCATGGTTTAGACATGTTATTGATGCATTAAATCATGCTCCAACTATTTCTTTTGTCAATTTTGGCTTTATGTTGATTTCTCATTACTTTGGAAGAGGTTTGGAGAACGCATCCTCAAAAAGGTAAAGAGAAAGTCAGGAGTAAGGCTTTCCAAGCTTAATTCAGCTTGTTAATAAGGTTAGGCATCATATTCTTTTCCCTTTCACTGTTTAGTTGTTTTTACATGGTTAGGTTTTTTTGAAAGTATTTGGAACTTTTATGTTTTGGTTAAATTGATGAATTTTAAATGTTAGATTTGTTCTGAGTGGGTGGAATCATTTTCAACACCCCTTTATACTTCCCTATTTCCTTTCTTTATGAAAGTTGTGCTCTATTTCTCAGCTTTCCAAAACATATTCTTATGTTTAATTCCAATGCTTGTGCTAACTTATGATTTTAATCCAAAACTGGGTTTGTTCTGGTGTTTATTGTTATATGATTGTCCATTTTGACCACTAAAATGGCAAAATAATGTCTTATGTTCTTCATAAAAGTTGTAGCTCTACTTCTTAGCTTTCTAAATTATCCTCTTTTGTCCAATTTGAATACCTATAGCTCAATTTATGATTTTATTACTAACACTGATTCTGTCATGGCAGCCCACCAGTATTTCCGAAATTTTGCTCATCTTTGACCCTTAAAATGATAAAACTAGGTCTTGAGTCCTTCATGAAATGTATTTCTAAATATCTTAACCAATCACTGGATTTGGATTTATCAAAATTGAGTGCTCGGATAAGTAGGGATTAAATAAACATGGAGTTGGATGTGTTGAATCAGGACTGGGCTATTGGTCTGTGTTTTGAGCTTATTTTCAGTATCTTAGAGGTTGATCTAGACTGTGGTTTCTTCATGACATTTGTATATTTTCGTTTTAGCTTTCTAAAGAATTAAATTTTACTCACTTTGGAGACCTACAACTTCAGTTATACCCTGAAAACCCAGCAAAGGTCAAGTTTTTTATGAAAAGCCGAAAATTTCTTGATATTGTAACTTTTATATATATTAAGTATATATATATAATATAATATATTTTTGAATATTCCTTGAAATTTCTTAGTAATAATAACAAAAACGAAAGAAATGTGGTATTTTTGTAAGGTGTAAGTTGAGAAATTTTTGAAATGATGGGTAGCTAAGTAATGGAGTGTTTTGTTAAGAATTTTGAATAAGTAATAAGTTCTTTGTGGAAAGATGATTTTGATTGGGCTTACTATGTTGATTAGCAATGTGGTATCGATGAGATTGATTTTGTTTATGTGAAGCTATGATCATAATGCTAGGGTTCAGCCTTATTAATAGGCGGACGCGCTTTATTTTGTGGTGATGGGGTGGCGTTTCATAGGCACGATTGTGTGATGGGGGGTGGCGCTAAAATAGGCCCCGATAATTTTGCTTATGTTCATTTTGTATTAGTACGAGCCTTAATTAAAGAATGAACATATATTGTATTTATAAATTTCTTATTGCTTTCAAAGTGTTTTTCTAATTAAATTAATGCATTTTCGTTACTTATATAATGAGTAATTTTAAAGCATTTGCGAGACTTTGCCTTGGCTATTCTTGTTATTTTAATTGTTTGGTTATTTAGCCACATGAGTCTTCACTCAGGGTTGATTTTTATCACGCAGGTTTAAGAGAGCGGAGGATGTTTCTTGAAGCATTTTTGCAATGTCGAAATCAGCAACAAGTAATATAGAGTAAGAGAGTAATCGTATCCAAGGATTGTATATCAATTCAATATGTTTTAACCTATTATTATTTAGACGATGGATAAGGGGAGAATCGCTATACGAGGAATAATTTAAAGTAAAAAACAGAAGAGATAAGACAAATTCAGGTGGAAAAGAAATCAGAGAATTAAACTCTAGGGATTTTTGATTCACACTTAATTCTATCCAGCTTATTCTATTACGTTTCAATTAAATCAAACTTTAATTGTTCAAGTAGGAGAAACACCTAGAGTTAAATAACAAGCTCTCCCGATGTATTGTTAGCTATTCTAAATCCAGTTTAATTACCTATCTTTTAATAGTGATAAAAATAATAAGATCCTTAGGTTTTATGGATTGTATTTTGTGAGTTCATAACTTAAATCAATAATTAAAAACCCCCCTGAGATCAAACCATATAGCTTTTCCGCGTAGTTTATTATTCTTAAGTACTTATTATTTTTTCATGTCAATAAACTTCTCCGATAGTGATATTGAACTACTCATCAGGGGAACTTTTCTGCTGGATAGCCTTAAGCACAATAATAAGGTTTTAACAAGACAATGAAAAATAAATTAATATTTATAAACTGGAAATCCGGAATTAAGTTACATCAATCCCTAGTAAAAAGTTTAGCTGGACATAGTAATTAAGATAAAACTTAGTCATACTTGAATCATTCCATCCATATTTAAAGACGCAATAATGAAAAGAAAGAAAAAGAATGAAGAGTTTAGAAAGTAAAACTGTTCAAACTATATGGATGGCTTCCTTGATTCTTGGGCACAATTCTTGGATGCTTTGAGTTTGAGAGAGAGTAAATCTATGTAGAGAGTAGACAAAAACGAGATATTACTAGCACTGAGGAGTTTTCTTCTTTAATATAGAGCTCCTGGAGGTGAGTCTGATCGCTTTTAGGAATAGAATCTTATTTAGTGCAAAATCCTTTGTAGGAGATCATGAATGTTAGGCTTTTGAATTACCTTTGATTAGGACTCCTTTTCCCAAAAATAGGTCTGGTCATTGTTTAGTGGTGTTTAGGAAACTCCCGAGGATCGGTCAATGTGAGAGAAAGCTTGATTTACGTATTAGTTAGCGCTGGTTGCTGCGGAGCATGGGGGCGTGCTTCATGGCGGGCTGGGTGTGCTTTTTGTCTGGAAGTCGGTAGTGAAGCTACGGGGTGTTGTAGACAGCCGGGCTTAATGGTTTCTGAGCACGGGCCGTGTATCCAAGCACAGGCAAAGGCGTGACTTTCTTTTGAAGTCTGCCTAGATTGCATGGGCGTGCTAGGCTTGACAGCCTGGTTCCCATTATAAGAGGCGTGGCTTTGGACACCACCCTGGCTGTTTCTCTTCTGTCTCTCCTTTTGTTTCCTTTAGCTTCTAGCCGGTTGTGCCTTCTAGAACGGCGGGCGTCGCTAGAAGCTAAGTGGTCTTGCATTGTAAGTTCTTTCTGGCAAAATTCCCTACAATTATCTCTTAGATCGAGCGGGTTAAAGAAATCAAGGAAGCTTTGAATACAATTATACTAGAAGTGAATTAAAACAAATTAAAGTAAACAAAAACTTAACTGAAATTCTTAATAAAAACTATAATTAAAACACTATGAAAATTAACTCCTAATCAATTCCCAAACTTAAACCATTGTGTCTCAAGCACAAAACTAAAGAGAAATAATTTGACGATACTTAGCTTACATGGTTTGGAGTGATCTCATAACTTTTCAAGATATATGATTAGTTAAACAGTGGAATAA
>NW_023591786.1:930747-959697 GCF_014843425.1 Jatropha curcas
AAAAAAAGAGAGGATTTTATTCACAAAACGCTACCTAAAAGCTAAGTTTCAATCGTAATATTACCAAAACACTATAAAATAAGTGTTTATACGGCGTTTTGAGCCTCTAAACTACTTAAAAAGAATGTTGTTAAAAGAAAAAAAAACAAAAAACAAAAAAAAAAAAAAACATAAATAAAACCACCCAGCTTAGTTTAAGTAAATTTTAAAAGAAAAAAAAAATATCTTAAAAATATTAAAAAAATTATTTATTTTTAAAGTAGTTTTTCATTATTTGATTTGGAAAACTGTAACATATATAGATGTTTCTGATTTTTTAAATTTATTTTTCAAATATATTAGTAAAAATTAAATTTTAGATTTTTGGTCAGCTAAAATTATATTTGTAAAGTTGTGGAAAATGCCTTATGGCTCTATCTCCGTCTTTCCTCCCAACAGCAAAACTGAGAGAGAAAAAAAAAGGAAAATATAAACTAGAAAAATTCTTGTTGCTAGCCAATAAGAAATGGATGGTTTTGTGAATAAGAGTGTTTCATCATCAATCGACTCTAAGACAAAAAGTCCCAAAAAGTCTCTTTCTTGTTTCTCTCCTTTTCTTTAATGCTTGTTTGGCTTTCAAGGAAAAAATTGGAAAAGATTCCCATATTTCTATTTATTTCCTTTCCTTTTTTTTTTTTTTTTTTTCTTGTTTGTTCTTAAGGAAAAATTAGAAAAGAAACTAAAGAGAAAAGAATGTATTAAATGAGAATTATAACTCTTTATTTATCTCGATTTCCCATTTATTGTACCCAAGAAAAATTAGTTGAGATGCAAAGATTTTTTTTTTTTTTTTTTTGTTTGTTTTAAGGAAAAATTAGAAAAGAACTAAAGAGAAAAGAATGTATTAAATGAGAATTATAACTCTTTATTTAATCTCGATTCCCATTATTGTACCAAGAAAATTAGTTGAGAGCAAAGAGTCTCTTGATATATAACTCTTTTAGAAAAGACCCTGAATATTGATCTGAAACCCCTCCAAAAAGCCACAAGTCTTGATTCAAAAACCTCTTATAGTACTGATTTAGATGAAAAAGAGAAATACTCTTATTTATGATTTGTCATCAAGGCCTTACGACTCATTAACAAAGTCTCTCTCTCCAAGGCCTAAATTACTCCGCTGTAAACCCAATAGACGCCCAGCAATATTGCTTAAAAAGAAAATCAAATTAAACAAGGAACAAAGAGGTTAACCATATTGTTCTTTAGAATCGAGAAAGGCATATTGTTGGTTGTTTTAGTGATTTCCACCTCTTATATTTCTTCTATGAACTCCCCTATGCCTTCGCCTGTCGTACAAGCTGTTGTGGGTCTTAAGGAGGGGTATCACATGATACAAGATCATGTGTATGAATTTGTGAACAATGGGTGGTATTAGGAAAAAGATGAGACGATTGAAGATGTAAATATAGGAGGAGGAGAAGAAGAAGACGACGACAAAGAAAAATATGCATGGGGCCATATTGATAAGAATTAATTTGCAATTTTCAAAGTGATAAGATATTATTATGTTCATTGTATCCTTGAATTTTCTAGATTTATCTATGTTTCTTTACATTTTCTAGACATTGTAAATTGAAAAACCATTATCTAGATTCATCCTAAGGTCACTATAAATAGAAAACTAGTATTAGAGAATAATCAATCAATCAGAGCAAAAAATTTAGATTACAAAAAAAAGCAGCAGCTCTAAAGAGATTGTAAGTCTTATTGAGTTTCTCTTTAATAAAATAAGCTTCCATTTTCAGCAAACAAAGTCTCTAATTATTTTTGCAGTATTTTCAGTCTCAAAGATCCTTTTAGATTCATTTTGCTTCCTCTGTTTCCAACCAATTTGGTATCATAGCTTGCTAGATAAATGGCTTTACCAAGTAACATGTTCTCTTCACAATCATTAACCCAAATTTCCATTTTCAATGGAGAACACAATGAGTGTTGGAGATCTCAAATGGAAACCATTTTTATCTCGCATGATTTATGGAGTATAATAGAAGAAGAATATCTAGAAAGATCAGTATCGGAAACAACATGGACACAAGCACATGAGAAAGATTACAAAGAGAATTTGAAGAAAAATGCTATCGCTTTAAGAATTATTCAGCAAGGAGCAAGGCTATATATCCCAGAAGCTTTGGAATTAAAAAAAGCCAAAGATGCTTGGGAAATTTTGAGCAAAGAATTTTAAGGCTCCGAAAAAGTCATCTCCACAAAGCTACAAAATTTATGGAGAGATTTTGACAATCTGATGATGAAGGAAAATGAGCTTGTCAAAGATGTCTCATCAAGAGCAAATGAAATTATCAATCAAATAAAGAGTTGTGGTGATGTTGTTCATGAAAAGAAAGTTGTTGAGAAAATACATAGAAGTTTGCCGGAGAATTTGAGCACATAGTTGCTATTATTGAAGAAACAAAAGACCTATCAAGACTCACTATTAGTGAGTTGATGGATTCTTTAGAAGCACATGAGCAAAGAGTGAGCAAGTACAATACACAACCATTGGAACAGGCCTTTCAAGAAAAAATAAACTTGTCCAATAAGACATTCAATACAGAGCAAGATCAAAGAAGAAACTCATTTTAGAAAAGAGAATCATATGGCCGAGGACGAGGAGGTCTAAATCAAAATAGAGGCAAAGGCAAAAGCAATAGCTGAGGAAGATCAAATTCGCAACAGCAAAGATACAACAATTCTCCTTATTGCATCATTTGCAAGAGGACAAATCATGAATCTAAAGATTGCAGATACAGGTGCACTAGATGTAAAATTTCTCATCACTCCGAAAGGGATTGTTGGTTCAATAACAAAGGAGAAAGCAGTGGAGACAAACAAGCAGCAAATTTTTTAAAAGAAGACAACTAGTAGCTATTCTATACTTTGTATGAAAGCTGAGCACAAAAACAATGATGTATGGTATGTAGATAGTGCTTGCAGTCATCATATAACAGGCAATCGAGAATCTTTTGTGGAGTTTGATAAAAATTTCTCAACTGAAGTGAAACTTGGTGACAGCAAGAACGTCAAGATTGAAGGAAGAGGTGACATTGCAGTCCACACCAAATAAGGTAATGAAAAACACATTCATGATGTTTTATATTCACCTAGCATTAATCAAAACCTTTTAAGTGTTGGACAAATGTTGAGAAGAGGACATAAACTAATTTTTGATGACGATAGATGTGAAATTTATGATAAAAAAGCTAATCAAAATGTTGTTGTGGTGAAAATGGCTCCTAATAACATTTTTCCCTTGAGAATGCAAACTCTATCGAATGTTGCATTAAAGAGTGAGCCTGTTGATGAATCTCAATTATGGCATTTGAGATATGGCCACTTGAACTTTAATGGATTTCAGCTGTTAAAAAGCAAGAATATGGTGATTGGACTTCCATCAATTCAAAGTAAGACTGAAATTTTGTGAAGGATGTATATATGAAAAGATGCACTGGCTGTCATTTCTGAAAACTTCTTGGAGAGCAAGTGCACCACTAGAACTGGTTCATGTAGACATTTGTGGACCTACTCAAACTCCATCCTTGAGTAACAAAAGATATTTCTTGTTATTTGTTGATGATTATACAAGAATGATTTGGATTTATTTTCTAGACAAAAAATCAGATGCTTTCTCCATGTTTTTGAATTTTAAAGCTCTTGTAGAAAAACAAAGTGGATATCAAATGAAGACACTCAGGACTGATCGTGAAGGAGAATTTCTATACAAGTCTTTCCTTGATTATTGCACAGAAAATGGAATTCAAAGGCAATCGACAATAAGACAAAGCCCTCAACAAAACGGAGTGGCAGAACGAAAAAATCGCCTTATTGTGGAGATAGCCTGGAGCATGATGAAAGGTAAAGGACTTCCAAATAACTTATGGGCTGAAGCTATGAATACAACAGTTTATATTTTAAACCGCTCACCAACAAAGGCGGTTTGCAATAAAACTCCATTTGAAGCTTGGCATAGTCGTAAACTCATGGTTAATCGGTTGAAAGTTTTTGGGTGCATTGCTTATGCTCTTAATACTTCTCAAAATAAAGAGAAGTATGATGGAAAAGGAGAAAAATGTATTTTCATTTGGTTATATTGATGAATCTAAAGGCTATCGACTTTTCAATCCTCAAACAAATCAGCTGTTACTCTCAAGAGATGTTATTTTTTATGAAATGGCAGTATAAAAATGGGAAGAAGATGCTAGTCAAACTCTAGCAACACTTGAATTTATTGAACCAACCAAAAGCTAGCAAGATTTTGTCCAAGAAGCTAGGAATGCAAATGGAGATTCTCAGGGTGGCACATCAAATGCAAATATCCAAGATGATAGCTGAGATTGGGACTCCACTAAGAAATTATCAATCTTTGACTGATATCTGTAACTCTTCTTATGTTGCTTTCTTGACTAGTGAACCACAAAGTTAAGAAGAAGCTGCAAAAGAAGAAGTATGGAGAAAGGCCATGAATGAAGGAATAACAAGAATTCAAAAAAACCAAACTTGGGAATTGGTGGATCTTCTAAAAGGAAAAAGTACCATTGGACTGAAATGGGTCTATTAAACCAAATATAATGAATATGGTAGCATACGAAAACACAAGGCCCGACTTGTAGGAAAAGGCTATTCACAATAGCCTGGGGTAGATTTCACAGAAACGTTTGCTCCTGTGGCTCGAATGGAGACTATACGGCTTGTTCTTGCATTATCCGCTTAATTAGAATTACAAGTTTTTCAATTTGATGTCAAGTCAGCCTTCCTTAATGGAGAACTTGAAGAAGAAGTATATGTAGAGTAGCCTCAAGGCTATATTATAAAGGGAAAAAAAGAGAAATGCTATCGACTTCACAAAGCTTTCTATGGCCTAAAGCAAGCACTAAGGGCCTAGAATAGCAAGATTGATTCGTATTTTTGCAAAAATGGCTTTATTAGAAGTCAATCAGAACTATCACTTTATGTGAATAAGAAAGGAGTTGAGTTTTTAATAGTCTGTCTCTACGTTGATGATTTCATATTTGCAACCTTATATATTTATATATTTACACTTGTTTGTTAAAAATGAAAAAATTAAAATTTTATATATAGAAAAAAATTAATCGGATCAAGTTCAGATGGGCTTAGATCAAATTAGTAGATATCCAAACTCACTCCATTTATAAATGAAGTTTTATCTAATGGATTTGGATCGAGTCACATCGAAATGAATATCCTAAATTGAATTATGGCGAACTTCAGTGCTTAACTCACTTATATATAACTCAACTTTTATATATAATTATATATATAATATATATATAATAAATATAAAGATTTTCAATGTTTAACACACTAATTTATCATTATATTAGCCTAAGAAGGGAGGGGTTCACTGTTCGATTCAATGACCCAGCCCCGTCTTAATTGAGCATTGATATATGTACGATAAAAAAGAAAAAAAAAAAGAAAAGAAAAATTATATCCTAAGGCAAATTACGAGTGAAATGCTTTAATTTTAAAATATTTAAATTCCAATTGTTGATTTTGAGTGAAATTGATCTTTGAAAAAGCAAATTACGGTTTAATTCTCCTTCTGAGCTGCATTTCTGGCTATAAGTACAATTTGATTGTGAAACGACTATTAAAACTATCTTAATTGTGGTTTTTATAAAATAATTTTGTGTTTCCAAGATTTTGAATCAAAAATGAAAATAGAGCAAATGTTCCTAATTTGTTTTTCCTTTTTTTTTTTTTTGGATTATTTTTGTATTTTTTTTTCTTCTCCTTGATATTGTAATGTCTTATAGAACAGAGAGCCCAAAGAAATATGGGCTGCAGATTCCTACTAACGAACTGAATTATGAATTTATTTTTCTTCGTGGAAGTGACACCTAAGGTATAATAATTTTATTTTATTTTATTCTATATCATCTAATCCGATTACATTGAAATAGTTGCATATAAGTATAAAACTTAGAAATATTTAAAATCTAGAATGTCATATAACGTGAATTTACGAATAAAAGTGAGAGCATTATACAAAGTCCAACCTAGATACCAACCAGAAGTTCCCTATTGTGAAATCTAACATTTAAGTATGAAGTGATTATCATTTGCAATGGATTGACAATCAATTTGGACAATGCGTCACTTGAAAGATTAAGAAAAAGAAATGGAAAATTTTTGATTTGGAAGCATAAAATAGAAAATTGTGTCTCAGAAGCCTAAATTTAGGATGATGAGACTATATTTAACTTCTGTTAACATTAGTTATACCTCAAGAGATCTTATATTAGGTTATTTGTAAGTTGGACTAAAACTCAATTTTCTCTCTAAACTTGGGAATAATATTCAGTTTGTCTAAATATTAACTTTTTGTACAATTTACATTCTAAACTGCACCAAAAAAAAAAAGTCAGTTTATTAGTTAAAAGAATTTTAATTTAAATCAAAATATAATTAAAAATAATGAAAATTTTCATTTAGATCAAATACAATTAAGAAATAATTAAAAAAAAGAATAAAATAATTTTTTTTAACCAAAATAATCATATATTCAAATATTTTCTAAATTTTATAATTTTTTAAATCAAATGTTTTGTTTAGTTATTTTTTAAATAAAAGATAAGTCACTAATTTTTTTATAATTATTATTTAGAGTCGACGTAATTTTTTATATATTATTATACGATATTATTATGTATTATTATTTATTTAAATACTGAGGCAATTGTTAACCCTTTCAAGACAAAATGTATCAATGTTATTTAGGATAAGGTTAAAGAAAAAATCTATTAACTAGATATCATGGAATAAAAATTTTATTTTTAAAAAAAATTTAATTGCTGAATAAATTTGTAAAAGTTTTTTAGGTTAAATGTTTAACTTTTCCTGCGAAAGTACTATAAATAATTCATTTCTTAATTGTATATATATTATTAATATATAGTATATATATATATAGTATATATATAATATATATAATATAGTATATATAACGAAGCCAATATTGTGCAAATTACGCGAGCTTTCACTAGTTATTTAATATGTATTGATTGACCTAGATTAACAAATCCGTTATATAATAACGAAGCAATATGTGCAATACGCGAGCTTTCACGTAGTTATTAATATATTATTGACCTAATTTACAAATCCGTATTCTTATTATAATTAAATCCGATGGTTCATATAAAAGTCATCTAAATCCAATGGTTAAGAAAACTTCTTTATTGATAGAAAAATTTTTTATTCTTCACTATAGTTTTACCAATATATTAATTTTCTTTTACTACTAGTTACAAATTTTCCCTATGAGTGCTAAGAGGATAATAATGAGATTGGATAATGCCGTAATTTTAGGTCCTTTATTCAATTATATGTAATAGTAATTTAATTTGTCTAATGCATTTTCTTTATATTTGCTTATCCTTTTATTTGAAAATCATATTTCAGTAGTACTCTCCAAGAAATTACAGTTTACTTACATACATACAGCTAGCAGTACAAGAGTTTCACAGAATAAAATAGTGGCATACTAAATGCTTAAATTTTTGGACAATGTGTTTGATTATATTTTCAAGAATGACCTATATATTATTTTTCTCTTCTGCCACTTACTTTAATTATGCAGTTGGGTAAGAAGGTTCCATGGCAATTCCACAAAGACCTTCTTTAGCATCGATATCTCTTTCCATTCTAATGTATCCATTTTCACCCCAAGAAGTTCCCCATGAGTTCTTCACTAACCAGTACTTAGTACCATCGTCACTTGTTCCATACCCAACTGCAGAAACTCCATGGTCTAGTTCCGTTCCACAATCTCCTGTAAATACTCCACCTGAGTAGAACTGGAACGCAGAGCCACTTGCATCAATGGCTACAGAGACTGGTTGGTTCGCTACTGCCTTCAATAAGGCCTGTTCGCTGTTAGCAGCCACATCTTCGTAGCCAGTAATCTTCGCTGCTTTATCAGCTGCCTTTTTTGTATTGCAAGTATCATCAGTTCCTTGGTAAGGGTAATTGGCTTCAGTTGTTAGTCCTCCATTCTTTTTTATGAATCCAAATGCATCATCCATAAAACCTCCTTCGCAGCCTTGATCTTCTCCACTTGTATCACAATCAACTAGTTCTTGTTCTGAAAGAGATATCAGTTTTCCTGTTGAGAGCTTTGTAATTCCTTCCATGGCAGCCACAGCAGAAAATGCCCAGCAACATCCTACATTTATGTGTAATTCATGGGTAGTACAAGATTAAATAACTTAGTAAACCAGAAAAAGAAATAAAAATATTAGATTAATTTTGTTACAGCTAGTGCGTAGTGAAAGAAGAAGAAGCAAATAAACAATAGTTAAATTTTACCACATTGGCCTTGGTCCTTGATAGGAGTAACAGCTCCTTTGTTCCTCCAGTCCATGGAAGTTGGGACAGCAGTGACATTTTCATACTTAAACGACAGCGTCTCAGATGCCTTAGGAAGAGAAGTTCTCTTGTATCCATTTCCAGAGGCCTTAAATTCTTCATTAGTTAAGTCTCCAAATCCATTGATATCTAGCTTGTAAGGCTTATTAGGAGCCCTATTGAAAGATTCAATAAACTGCACATTATTCTTGAATATATTAAAGCGTGTCTCCTTCTCTGCCTTGTCTTTATAAACACGTCCATATTTAGCCATCCACATTTCATGCCTCTCCTTCATGGTTTCATCTTGTAGAGAACGTGTAAAGGCTTGAGATGCAAAAAGACCCAACACCAACACTGTCACAAATATTAGTTTGTTTTCAAGAACTGAAGCCATTCTGCTTTATGGAAGGAGGTAATAAAGACTGGAGAGTATATATGTGTATGTTTGGCATGCTAGTCCTTACAGAGCTATAATGTATTTATAGAACATGTACATTGGCTTTCTTATAAGATATATGTCTGAAATTGCAGTCGTATATTAAGTTAATCCGGTAAGTTGTGTATTATTAGCAGTATATCTGTACTGCTTCCCATGTCTTTGACTTTGTATTATTTGTTTTTGATTATGTTGAGATTGAGTTGTTATGATAGGATTAGTTTGTTACTGATTCCTACTGCTAAGGAATTCAGTTTATTCTCTTTGTATTTAAACGCTTGTTTACCGGGAATAATAGAGACAATATTCATTCTTCACTTTTATATTTATTATGTATCAGAGCTCTCATAACTCAAAAGAGTTTTTGATTCGTATTTTTTTTCTTTTCACACAATTATTCTCATGGCAAACATTTTAAATTCTCATAACATTACTTTTATATTTATTATGTATGATATGGATAACCAAAGGTTCGGTCTACAATTTAGTTGCTCATGGAAACATTTTTAAATTTCTCATAACATTAACTTTTATATTTTATGTATGTATGATAGGATACACCAAAGGTTTCGGTTTCTTTGTCCTGGCCTTTTAAAAATATAAAGGAAATAATGATAAAAATATAAAAGAAATTTTTTACTCTTGATATTTAAAATGTAAAATATTAAAGGAAAATAAGAAAAAATATATAAAAGAATTTTTACTCTTGATATTTAAATGTTTAAATTGATCGTTATGTCCTTATTAAATTTTATCTTATTTTTAATAATTCTCATTAATTTATTATTTATTTTAGAATGATTAATTCATTAGTTTTTTAAATCAGTTTTACTTCGCTAATATGTTTTTTTGTAATCTT
The DNA here is from genome assembly GCF_014843425.1 of Jatropha curcas. The sequence continues at coordinate 940,449 of NW_023591786.1, forward strand.
ATTCTTCTACTTTTTTTTTCCCCTTAAATTTTGAAAAATCATCAATGTCTTTTACTCTCATTAATTGTAATTTATATTTTCCAAATTATATTATCAATATAATTCTTATTATTTCAATATAATAATTATTCATGTTGAGATATTCATAATAAAAAGTTATGATAATAAAATCACGTACTATAGTAATTTTTCTTTTTTTAATCTGTATAAAAACAGAAAGTAAATTATCTTATCAAGAGTACCATCAGTTGTATTGTTTTCTTTCTTAATTTTCTTTCCTCTTATATCCTTCACAAACTTAGAACGTAATATTTAAAATTGCTGTGTTTGGAGGAATTTATTTCAATACTACCATTCTAAATCCATAAATGAGAAAAAGAAACGGGGAGAGAGAGAGAGAGAGAGAAAAGAAAAGCATGGCATGCATAACAAAATCAAAAGGAATTGACAGTTCTGACCAAAATCTCGACCGCAATTTATTCATGAATAGCCGCCCTCATTTTTAATTATTTAATGATTAATAAACCTACTCTACTCAAATTGGTCCACACATTTTTAATTTTTTCTATATAAGTTAAGGATAATTATTCCTCTTCTAAAATATATCTCTCTCAAATACTAATAGTATTCTCTAAAGATAGAAAGGTGCAAATGTGAAATTAAATGAAAATGTCTTGTAATTTTCATGAAAAGGAATACAGATTTATTATCCTAAGCTGTAACCAAACCACCTTCCATGAAAGTGAAAATGGCGGATTTTTCCAAGATAATACAGTCTTCAAAATGAGCTTCCATTTTTGACTCTTTCATTCATTCTGAGCTTTTGCCTTCCATTGTTATCTACTATTTGTCTTGTTTTGTAAAGAAACTTATTGTGTCTTTTCTTGAAAGTGGATTTGGTTCACACATTAGATAGAGGAAAGAAATAAAAATAAAAATAAAGTCAATAACCCGAAGGGAGTACTACAAATTTTGCTTGGATGAGAGGAAATAAATTGCATTGCCCTTTTTCTATAATACTAGAATACTCAAAAAGTGGTTTAATGAGTGAGATTTCTCTTAATTTTCCAGTGTCAAGAAAAGTCCAAAAGAAAATTGTGGATATTTGAAAAGATAGGTTTCAATTTTTTTTCTTTTTTTTTTTTTTTTTTTGATAGGTTTTCCAGATTTTTTTTTCTTTTTTTTTTTTTTTTGAAAATGATAGTGTTCAAATTTTTAAAAAGTGTTTGGAAATGGTATAAAATAATTTTATTAATTTAAAATAAAAGATATTTTTATTATAATTTAAATTTATATAGAATGATATTTAATTAAATAGATGGAAAGCCTCAACTCGGCCGGAACCAAGCTACCTGACTTGGCAGTTTTTATTATATATTATTCAAATATTAAAAGCTAAATTTATTTTTGTTTTCAATAAAAATAATGAGCAATTTGATTTTATGTTGGAAGTTATAAAACTTGATGGGCCCGCGGAAAAATTGCCGCTGTAGAAATAATAAAATTACCGACGATTAAAAGTTAATAAGCGCCAAATAAAGAATTTAAATTACTTATTACCCGGCATTTAATTCCAATTATATTCACGTAATTGATATAACGATCAGTTCCAAACTATAAAATAATGAATCAAACGGTAAAAATTAAGATAATTACGGTAAAAATTAAATAATTACCGTAAATGCCAGAATAAAAATAGAGACACCGAGATTTACGTGGTTCACCCTTCAACTGTTATGGGCTACGTCCACGAGACAAAATCCAAATAATTCTTCTACTATAAAATAGTAGGTACAAAAGAGATTATAAAAATAGTGGCACTCTAAATGTTTTCCAAAAAACACCCCAGAAAATTATAATCTTCACTATTTTCTCTCTTTCTCAATTTTAGGAACCATTTCCTAAAATTTTCTACTCTTAACTGTGTAGACTTCTTCTTTTGTTTGTACACATTTGGTTGAGTCACACTTCTCCTATTTATAAGAGAAGAGGATGTGTAATCAACGCGTCCACCGATTAACGCGCAAGCATACATTTTCAATTCTTGGCGCAGCCTTGTTTAATTTTTCTTTATCAAAGAAAAAAAAAATGTTTTCCCTTTGTTTTCTTTTTTTTTTTTCAAATGTGTGGGTCCCACATGTCGGGGGGACCCCACAACATTTTAGACAATAAAATTGTCCTTAGCTCTAATATTTTTTAAGTTGGTCGTCCACCGCAATTCCGTGAGCTATTGAAATACTGTGTTTTTCAAATAATTAAGTTGTAGTTTATCACACTTGTCAAATTTACTCATTAAAAAATTAAATTTCAAAGTAATTTAAATATATAATTCCTAAAAAATTAAAATGAAAAAGTAAAAAAAATATAAATCAAGAAATTATTATATGCGAATAATCTGAATTTAAATCATACAATTCATGTTGTGAGATTAGGGGCATTATAAATTGGAGGATAAAGGAATTGAGATCGAAATTGAATAGAAAAATAATAAGTCAAAGGTTATAAAATTAGTTCATATGGGTATGATGCTTTACAACGTACGATATAAGTCTATTTGCAGCCTTGCATATTTACGTTTATTTGTTCAAAATGGAAAAATTAAAATTTTATATAGAAAAAGAAATCCAAACTTAGCCCATTTATTCCCCTTTAAAATTGTTCCCTCTTATCTCCGCATCTACTTATTTAATTAAAATCAAACTTCTGTTATGACATAAGTGGATTCTAGAAACAACAATAGGGATGCTAGTTTATAAAGGTTGATTTAATCTGCACCATCGAATGCATGATTCTTCTTGTTTTTTTCTTGTTGTTGTTTTCGTATCACAGCGTGGTAAATTGTTCTTATTTTGTTTTCGTATACACTTGTTTACTCTTCGTAATGAGTTTTATTACTCCTTTTGTTCTCTTTATTTAGAGAAAACAAAAAAAATTTTTAGACTAAAAAAGTTAGTTAAATTAAATTTCTCTCTAAAATGTCATTCATTTCATCATTAATTATAGAAGGTAATGGATATAAGATATCCAAATTAAAATCTATAGTCATATCTTCTTTAAACAAATCAGAACAGAGTAGATATCTTAAAATATCGCACCATTTTCATTTTTATGTATCAGTGTACATTACAGATAATGAGATAAAATACTCATTCATTAATTTTACATGTCCTCCGTATTCTGCATTTGAGTATTTAAAATACACTTTTCAATTGGAAATTGATAAAATAATAAAATTAGACTAAATGTACCGATTCATTGCTAAATATTAATAATGGTATTATCTACTAAACAAATGAATTAACAATCAACAGTCATGTGGCAATTGTTAAAGACAAATTAAACAATTTGTTGATATTGTACAAACAAAATTTCAGAAACTCCAAACTGATATTATAACGTTGCAGCTTTCTTTTTCTACTTATATACTATAAATTAATTTTTCAATAAAAAGAAGACAAAATCAAATTTATACATACAGACATAGACATAGCAACCAAATGTACCTCAACTAGGTATGTCTTATGTTCACATTGATAACGTGATAATAGCTATTTGACATATTCAACGCCTTCTTTTATAGTGATATAGACGACACTATTCGGAGGACTAAAATATGGTATGCGTGTTCCCTACGTGATTAGAGGATTAAAATCTAAACATAGCACCCGCACAATTTCTTATTTATCCAATATATAAATATATATAATCAAGAGTTATAAATTCTGATAACTGTTTTTCTTGGAGATCAAATTTGTACTCTTACTCTTATAAAAATCAAAAACTCCATTCAAAAACAACTTTTGATGTAGCATTTAGCGTTTAACTAAGTCAAAATATTAATGTAGACTATAAAACCTTATTCTCTTTAACTTTTGATAAAACGCTAATTAAACTGCTACTAAACTAACTAATTTTGCATAAAAGATCCAAACTCACCTGTTCTATCTAATTTCTAGTGCTGTTCTTCGGCCTTCGCTCTCTAGCTGTTGGTCTTGCAAGGTTACTTACGTTTATTGCAAACCTAATTTCTTAGTAGATAGATTGGACTATTGTCGTGTTGTTTAGCACATGGTATAAAAAAATATGATAATATTATTATGATTTGTAAGACCTGTCAATGTCAATGGATAGAAAAAATCATTCATACATTTCAAAGAAAGAAAAAATCAATAATTTATACATTTTTATACTACGACATACGTAGTCTTGTTACAATTGATGTTTATATTTGATAAAAATAAATAAATTTTTGTAAACTACAATTGAGAATTACCTATAAACAATGAGATCTTAATACAATTATCAATATGAAAACCTAAACGTAAAACCTTTTAATTCTTTATACTATTTATTAAATATTAATTAGCATGAAAATTCAGTCAATTATCAGTTGTTTAACATCAATCTCCTATCTTGATTTGCTTTGAGTCTTGTTTTGGCTCTTGAATTATTCTGGTCATTTATTGATTTACTGGAATTTTCAAATGGGATGTATATATAATACGAGAGAGACAGACAACAAGAGGGATGGAAAGAGTGACGAGAGATGGAAGGAGGCAAGAAATATGATTTGGCTTTTTTAAATATTTTGGCCTTTACTTATTAAAGAGGGCATTTTAGTCTTTTTGCCTGCGAGAAATCCTATTTTTAACACGAGGAAGCAAAACTGGAGGAGGGTTTATCAAAATTGAGCGGTGAGGCGATTAATTAGGTGGACTAAATAATATTTTCCCTTTCTTTTTTTTTTTTTTCTTTGTCAGACTAGTTGGCGAATCCCTATTCAGCTGTTTGTCACACATGTCACTTCTATAAAAGGCACCACCTAAGCACCAACATTACTCTACAACGCATCTGCAGCAGCTGGCTGCTCTCTGCACTCCCACCTAACTCGATCACAAATGGGTAGTCTAGACTCTAATTTAACCGAACCCAGCCAATTCAAGCCCCTAGACCCTCAAGAATTTCGCAAACAAGCCCATCAAATGGTAGATTTCATTGCAGACCAGCCAATTCAAGCCCCTAGACCCTCAAGAATTTCGCAAACAAGCCCATCAAATGGTAGATTTCATTGCAGATTACTATCAAAATATCGAAACCTACCCAGTACTTACCCAAGTCCGCCCTGGCTACCTCCATACTCGCTTGCCTGAAACTGCACCTTATCGTCCCGAGTCCTTCGATACCATTCTCAGTGATGTTGAAAAGCTCATAGTCCCTGGAATGACTCATTGGCTTAGTCCAAATTTCTTCGCATTCTTTCCTGCTACAGTAAGCAGTGCAGCTTTTCTTGGAGAAATGCTGTGCACTTGCTTTAACTCTGTTGGATTCAACTGGCTTGCTTCGCCGGCTTCCACTGAGCTAGAAATGATTGTTATGGATTGGCTTGGACATATGCTTAACCTACCAAAAAGCTTCATGTTCTCAGGTATCTTTTTTATTTTTCCGGCACTTCTTTTTATGTTTAAATAATGCGTTTAAATAATGCATGTGATAGCTAGCTATTCATCGGAAATTTCTTGCTTATACTGAATGTATATATGGATAGTTCTATACATTAAATCAATTGAAAAAAAACATTTATTTAAAAATTTTTATTATTTTGTCTTTTTCCTAATGAAATGTTAATACGTGTTGTTATTTAAACCAAAATACTGTTTATAATTATTTGGTGCCCATATAATTAGTTTGGTGTGTAACTAAGATCACAAATTAGAAGTGGTTAGATTTTCATAAGGAGGCAAGTAAGTAACATTGTCTAAAAATTAAACAAAAAATATTGAAGGAAATTCCTACGAAAATTTCGCAAGGGTTTTCCCTAAAAATGAACTTGTCACATAAAGAAAATATACACACTTCCAATTTTCTCCAAAACCCCAAAACTCCAATTCAACACAACATACCACAAGCACTTCTAAGTGTCTATCAATATCTTCACTTTCCCATGTTGTTTCCTCGGTCTTATGGTTTCTCCAAAGGACCTTTACCAAAGGATTTCTCTTATTCCTTAGTTCCTTGATTTCCCTAGCAAGTATCCTCACTGGTTCTTCCTCATAAGTTAAATCTGGCTCTATAGTCAGCTCACAGATTCCACTGGTATCACATGTGATTGGTCGGACCAAGATACCTCCTCAAACATAGACATGTGGAAAAAACATTTATGTTTCCTATTCCAGGTCTGGTGGTAAAGCTAAGTCTATAGGCTAATGACCACATGCTCAACTGATCTCATATGACAATGAACCCTAGGACTAGCTTACCCTTTCCTTCCAAATCTCAATTATCTTTTTCCACAGGAAGATACCTTAAGGAAAACCTTATCTCCCAATGCATACTCTATATCCCTCCTCTCACATCAAGGCATTAGGACTTTTGACGATCTGAAGCTGCTTTCAACTATCTTTGATATTCTGACCTTATCCTCTATGCTCTCGATTCAACTCTGGACCTATAATCTTGCCCTCACTCAAACTCTGACCAACATAGTGGAGTCCTAACATCATCCTGCCATATAAGTGCTTCGAAGGAGCCCATCTGAATGAGGTAAGAAAATGAAAGAAAAATAGAAAGCAAGAGAAAGAAGATGGAAATAAAAGAAACACAAAAAAATCACGTGGAGAAGGAGAAGAGAAGAAGAAAAAGTGTTGTGATGTTACTTTAAAAGGTGCCAAATAGTCAAATTTGACTCCTAAATCATTGCCAAATGTTGTGGCTTAAAGGATTCAAGTTCTAAGTATCTCATCCAATGCTCTAAAATGTTCCTCAAATAATTCTCTCTACTCTGTATTTAACTCCACCAATTAATTGAAATTGAAACTCCACTAAAATAATTCCTCATTTAGTTCTTAAATATACCATACTAGAAATATATGCTTGTTAAGACATAAACTCGCCAATAATATTCATGAAAATATTTTCTACCGCCTTAAAATCATGCAAAACATTGCTCCAAAATATAGTAAATAAATATTAAAATAGTATAGTAATTTTTTCGACTAAAATAATATTCAAGCTATAAAATATTAAATAGGTATAGTAATTTTTTCGGACTAAAATAATATCAAGTCCCGGACCGATGGTAATATTCACAGACCGGTTAATCACTATTACTGACACTAAAAGAAAATCAGACTGTTACAATAATGGTGGAAAGTTATTGCAGTTAAGTCACTTGAGAAAGGTTATAAATAAAATATCCCTAAATTAAAAATGGAATTTTTTAAATATATTAAATGTATTTGTGACTATTCACTAACAAAATAAAATTAATTTAATTTAATATTTAAAAAAGATAAGACTTACATGTATGTGTTGTATGTGAACATTTATATACCAAGATAATCAGAAATAATTTTTGAAAAATATTATTACTACCTATCTTATTTATATTTTGCCCCGGTCAATGGTAATGAATGCTCTTGTTTAAGTAAAAATTTATTTTTAAATGGTTTAGTGTATGGGTGGAACTACTAAGACTTCAATGAAACCTTCCACAGATAAGCCTAGTGTGTAATTAGTCCTATTACACTTAGGCAAGTCTTATTCTAGCGTTGACTATGAGTTTGACATCATAGAATTCGGAAAACAAGGGAAAACGATTTTCCTAAACATTTATTTTTTAATATACCTAAAACATTTATTTTTTAAAAATAATATATAGATATATATATATATATATATATTTATATGGAAAACCTTATTTACATTCTATCTATATCTCAGAGACACGAAACAAACTAAGTTGAAATTTAATATTTTTATTGAAATGAAATTATTTCCGACCATATATTTGAAAAAAAAAAGAATCCGAATACTTTTTTAAAAATTCTGATTTCATTTGTTTGGTTATGAGTGGAGCCATAAATCAGGTCTAGGATAAATATTATATATATATATATATATATATATGCACATTGAAAGGTGTAATTTTTTTTTCTTTTTTTTTTATTTTTTGAATATGCTTTTTTTGAAGTATGTATCGAAAGGATTTTTCCAAGGAAATCTATGAGGGTCACACTGAAATAATGCAGTTTTTTCCATATGTTGCTTAAAAGTTACAACCATGAAAAATCTTACATTGTAAAAGCAACAAAAACATCTTTTGGTGAGTGGATAAATCAAAACCGGCACAAAAGAAGTAAAAACGTACCAGGACAAACATTTTGAGTTTGTCACAGTACAATGTATATGTACTAATATGGGTAAAAACGTACCTGAACGAACATTTCGCTTTCACCTATTCTTTTCTAACTTTTCCAAGCAAAGATTTTAAGTTTGTCCCAGCAGAACTCGTTCCTGGTAGAACAAAACGGAAACGATAAATGCATGTATATCCTTTGCAGGTTCCGGTGGAGGCGTGATTCAAAATACAAGTAGTGAAGCAATTCTTGTAACACTTTGTGCAGCAAGAGACAGAGTTCTCTCCAAAACGGAGGCCAACCATTTGTCCAATCTCGTGGTTTACGGCTCTGATCAAACTCATTCAACGTTTCAAAAGGCATGCAAATTAGTTGGGATACATCCCTCCAACATAAGATTATTACCCACCTCACTGGATACTGGATTTTCTCTATCTCCTGTCACTCTCCGCACTGCGATAGAAGCTGACATGTTGTCTGGTTTGGTCCCACTTTACCTTTGTGTTACTGTGGGGACAACTTCAACTACAGCCATTGATCCCATTGAGCCTCTTGCTGAGGTGGCAAATGATTACGGCTTGTGGATGCATGTAGATGCTGCTTATGGTGGCAGCGCATGCATATGCCCGGAGTTCAGGGATTACTTAAATGGGGTAGAACGAGTTGACTCACTGAGTCTTAGTCCACACAAGTGGCTCCTGAGTTATATGGATTGCTGTTGCTTGTGGGTGAAAAACCCGAGCCTATTGATAAAGAAAAACCCGAGCCTATTGATAAAGGCATTGAGCACAAACCCTGAGTACTTGAAGAACAAGGAAAGCGAGTCGAACTCGGTCGTCGATTTTAAAGACTGGCAAGTGGGTACAGGTCGGAGATTCAAGTCGCTCCGTTTATGGATGATACTGCGTAGCTACGGCATCTCTAATCTCCAAAGTCACATTAGATCCGACATCCAGATGGCTAAAGTGTTTGAAGGGTTTGTAAGATCCGACTCGCGGTTCGAAATTGTGGTGCCGAGAAGATTTGCGCTTGTGTGCTTCCGGTTGGTATGGCCAAACAAGTTGGACGGATTGGGTAACTCCGAGATTCTGAACCGGAAGCTTCTAGAGTGGGTGAACTCGACAGGTCGAATTTATATGACGCATACAAAAGTAGGAGGAGAGTACGTATTGAGATTTGCAGTGGGGGCTACACTTACTGAGGAACGGTATTGAGATTTGCAGTGGGGGCTACACTTACTGAGGAACGGCACGTGGTTGCCGCGTGGATGTTGATAAAGGACGGAGCTGATGTGTTGTTCAAGAGTGCATAAGAAAATTTATCTACCTCCGATGTACTGATTCTTTAGTTTGCAATAAATCAGTATGTTTAGAATCGGACTGGATCAGCTGACTAGACCGGTTAAATTAGAAATCGGCTGGCTATTCTATTCAATTATAAAGCTAGTTTGGTTTCCAAAAAAAAAAAAACTGGGTTTTTGAAAGAACCGAGTTGAACCGTTGATATAAATCAGAAAAAGTGGGTTTCTTTTAAAATATATATATATACTGTGTTTGGTATTATTTGTGTGTTTGAAGAAATTAATTTGTGTGTTTGAGGAACTTAAATTTGAGCTATTTTTATTGAACAATGTAATTAGATTTATGAGTGTTGAATTATTGTAAGTTTAATAATTATTAGTTAAAATTTTTGTATTTTTTTTATCAGCAAATTTTTATTTTATTAATAACAGCTCTAGGAAAAAAACTTATATATATTTATTTTGTATTTATATATATTATATTGTTATACAAGATAAATATTTAATGAGAATGATATATTATATAAGTTAACTATGTAAAAATAATTTTTGTTGCACTTAAAAGAATATATGTATATATATTAAAAACGTAAATATTAAAAAAATAGAAAATTTGGTTGAATCAGTCAATTAAAAAAAATAGAAAATTGGTTGAAATCAGGTCCAATCTGGTTCAATTTTGACCCAATCATAATGTCGGTTAAATGGTCGGCAACTGGTTAATAAATTCGACTTAATAATCAGTCTCGCAAAATTAAAAAAAGTTTAATTAAGATTTTTTAAGTTTAAAAATTTCTTATTACATTTATCAAATTTAATAAGAATTAAAATTTAATATTTAAATTTAAATATAGAAAAATTTATTTTATAAGTAAAATTTTTTCATAGCGTATGCGAATTAAAATTTTATATTTAATTTAAATATAGAAATTTATTTTATAAGTAAAATTTTTAATAGCGTATGCTATAGTTTCATTATTGTTATAAAAAATGATATGCTATAGTTTCATTATTGTTATAAAAAATGATGTGTTAAATATTGAAAATACATTTCTCATGAAAAAAATAGTAAATATAAGTGATGTCAGGGTTCAATCTAGGATGCTTATTTCGATTCAGCTCGATCCAAATTTATTAGATAAAACTTCATTTATAAATGAAATGGATAGAAATATCTACTATCGGACAACTCATCTGAACTTGATCCAATTAATTTTTTTTCTTTTTTATATATAAAGTAGACATGTTTTAGAGATTTTACGATATATTAACTCGATATGAATTTATCTTAACCCGAACTTTGATCATATTTTTTTTTTCAATTAATAAATTTATTAATAAATTTGTAACGTGATAGCGTGAGAATCCGAATTGTGAATGAGGATAAATTTATAATTAAAAATATCATTCAATTGAATAATTATTTCTCGAATTACTCCTCAACTCACAGCACTTCGTGTATGTCTACTGAAAAAGCTAAGAGCATTTAACTAATTCTAAATAAAAAGAGAAAAATATGCTCATAGGACTTGGGCCAAATATTTAAAATTGCCAAAACAATTAATTTTGTATCAATTTCCTCTATATACTTAGTTGAGAAGCCTCAATTTTCACATTATAACGGTTGTCAAAGCCACTAAAAATAATTTCTACTCTTTCTAATTTAAATAATTTATAGATAGGGTGAGAATGGTCGAACCCTAGAGACTAATTCTAACATTTGAAGATAAGAAAATCAACAATAAAAATAAAAGAAAGGATGTGGTTATCAAAAGAGAATAAATTAACTGCAAAACAATTAAAATAAATAAAGAGTGCAATAAAAATGATAGGTTTAGATCAATGTGAAAAAGATTCGGTCAAAGGCAATTCTTAATATGATTTCTCTTGATTGATCATTGATTCTAAGATAATTCAGTAATTCGAAAAGTAAAAAATTGCGATTTTTGGCCACAGTACACGGCGGCGACGGCTGTGGTCTAGCGACCAACCGGCGAGCCTCCGGCAAGGCACCAAGAGATAGAATCTTCCTCTCCTCGTGTGGATTTTGGAATCGTCATCCGAAATTCGGTCAGTACGCCCTAACACCTATTTTCCCAATTTTAGTATAAATTTCAAATTTAAAATTTATAGTTGATTAAATTGAATTCGAATAAACAATTAATTAGACATAATTCTTGCTAGGAATTAGTTAGTGGCATATTGTAAGATGCAAATTAAAAATTTGAATATTGCTAAATATATTTCAAGAATATTAATTATAATTAGAAGATTTGATGTTGAAATAAGAATTCTTAGCTAATAATTATGTACGTGAACTTAAGAATTTTAAAAAATAATGTTAGGGGGAGTTATAATCTAAGGCTTACACAAGTAAGTAAGATATAGATATTATACATGCTAGGCTACGAGTTTAAGTTAGAATTTAGGATTTCTAAGGGGTGAAGCCTTGACGAGATTGGTTCTTGGTGGCTAGTATAGAATTTTTAACAAATGCATAAATAAATGAGGTTTATATCCGAAGCAAGAATGAAGTAGTAAAGGCGTAATGAGAAGTTTCTTAATGATTAGAAGTTTAGAAACTATCAAATGAGAATAGCCGTATTTAACTTGGCAAAACAAATTTTATTTATAAAATGTTCAGTTATTTGGTAATTAGTTATAGAACAATTAATAATATTATTGAAACATGCTCGGAGGTTAATACAATTTGTTAATTAATTGGTCAGAAATTACTAATATGCCCAAGTTCAGGCAAATTAAATCTTATTCTAAATACTTTGAAATCTTAGCCCCAATCGTAGAGTATTTTTGCCTTTGGCGTCCATAGATAGGAAGATATAAATTTAGGATGTGAGACATAGTAGCACTTTACTTTTTTGGGAAAAAAATACTATAGTATTATATATATTATATGTATTCAAATAAGAATGAAAGGATTTACATTTTAACCACCAATAAAATTAAGCGTTAAATATTTTTGGGTTTCTAAATAATAGTGAAATTAACACTTAGGTCCCTCAACATTTGAGAAATTATTTTGAAGGACCCAGATTATGCTACCGTCATATACTACCGTCAGATATTAAAGTCTTTCCATCCAAAAAGTTTTCTATTTTCTGTCGATGTGAATGAAAAAAACGATAATAACCTTTATTCCTAATTAGCATACAAGTTTATTCCTATTTAGTGTATAAGCCTTGTTCTCCTAATTAGGCTACCACCCATGTGCATATATATATATATATATGCACGTACACATGGGATCAATAAGAATAACTCTGGTAATTGCCTGTTTATTCTCATTCTATTTCTCTACCTATTTTTTCAGATTGGAGTATTTTAATTTGTTCAAGTTTAAAAGGTAACCTTTTGTACTTTTTATAAATAATTCTATGGTGTTAATGAAGTTATTTTATTTTATTTTTTTGATGATCTAATTAGACCTTAAATATATTTAAAATTATTTTATTTTTTTTGTCATAAATTGGGAATTCGATTCATCAAATATTGACTATATATATTGTAACAACCCAGCCTTAGTGTGATATTGTCCGCTTTTGGCCTAACCCGGCCCGCACGGTTTTGTTCCTGGGCCAGCGAAACCACGTCTGATAGCCCAAAACGCGTCACACTAGTATCCGCTTTTGCCTAACCCCGGACCCGCACTGGTTTTGTTCCCTGGGCCAGCGGAACCACGTTTCTGCATAGGCCAAAACGCGTTTCACACTAGTTCAAGGCGTGTCACCCTTCATGTTTACAATCACTTCCACCCTTATGCGTAGCCAATTGGGATTCGAGCCTTTAAGGTGTTGTGCCCCAAACCTGGGATGTCACACAACACACACACACACACACATTTATTATATATAGTATATATATAGTATATATTATATATATATAATAATCTATATATATATATATACTATATTATCCTATTGTATTTTTATTGGGACTATGGGATATCCATCAATTTTAAATTGTTTTTGTAAAGTGATTTTTTCTATTGTATTTTTATTGACTATGGATACCATTATCAATGTTTAAATTGTTTTTGTAAAGTGATTTTTTTATTGAGAAAAATTAAATTAGAAATTTTATTAGTTAGAAATTATATACAGATATGGGATACAGATCAATATATTTATATATTTTTGTATAAGAAGTCTAATAATAAACTACTTATACAAAGAATAAAGAAAAAAACACAATTTTGATTTGAAGTTCTAATCGAGTTGACAGAGCATAATATTTGTACCATAGGCGATCGCTTGCTTTACTTAGTAGCTATTCATGGTTACTGTTTACTCCATGTCTTTCTATAAGTCCGATCTGATTATTTTCAAATTTATTCATTCTATTGGAGATAAGATCTGCACTTCTTTCTGCATAACTATCCAAATAATAAAAGACGCTAATGACAAAATCACCATAATGGTGATAACAATAAATCAAAACTAGATCTGAGAACAAAATCTCAATATATAGGCAGCAATAAATTTCAATATTTTGACATTTAGTAAAGTGATTTAATAAAGAATCTAATTGTTGACCCTTTAATAAAGAATCTAATTTAATAAAGAGCGTACGGACAGGTTGTTTCTATTTATAAGTTGGAGAGACGTTTTAAATTGTACCATCATAAACAATTTTATTGTACCATCTCACAAATTGAAATTATGAAAACGAATATATACTCTTAATAATATTTATTATAATATTACCACATTCAAAAAAATTTTAAATTTCTTAAATATTTTTTCTAAAATTTATTTTTAATAGAATATGATTTTGGATTTAAATAGGAAACAATATATTCAATCAAATTAAAGATTTCTTAAAAATAATAATTTTTTATTTTTATTTTTTAGCCAATCAAAGTAAAAGTAGAACATTGAGATCCCAAAAACGTCCCTACTAATTTATGGATTGATAAAATATCACTGGGAATTTTAATTTTATTAGTTGAAAAATAATTAAATATCACGGGGAATTCTTAATTTTTTTTAGTGAAAAATAATGGTAATTTGAATGTGTTATGTTAAATTTTCTATTTTAAATTTAAATTATTATTACATAAATATAAGATATTATATTATATACTAAATAAATATATATAAAATGGTAAAATTAAGATTTAATTTGATAAAATAAGAAATTCTAAATATATAATATAGTAGAAATAAGAATTCCAATTCTGATAAAATAAAAAATTATAATTCTACATTAAATATAATTATATTTTAAAATATTGATAAGAATATAAAGAATTTAATTTGATTTCTTGGCATATTTAGATTTGAACTAGTAATCAATGACGAGCAAGTTTTAGTAAAAATAATTTATTATTTAAACAATAAAAGGTTCATTATTACCCATATGCTGTTATCAAAATTTTTTCAAGTTATTTCTTTAATTTACTATAGCAAAATAAAATGATTACTTTTAATTATTCTATATAATTTTTAATCTTGATGGGTTATAAAATCAAACTAAAAACCATATATCATAACTTATTAATAAAAGATATTTCAAAAGAAGTTAAATATTTTTTTTTATAATAATATATTTTTTTAAATGCATAGTATATTTTATTAATATATATATATATATATAATCCTGAAAGCAAAAAATAATATATATATAATCCTGAAGCAAAAAATATCATTAGGAAGCTGCTCTAGCATTTCATTTTTCCTTTTTTAGGAATTTTTTAATTTTATTTAATTTTTTCTTTATTTTTCCTTTCTTTGATTGGACCATTTAAGAAATATATATAGATAAATATCAAAACAAAAGGATTATTTCAATGAGTTTCAAATTTTAATCAGAAGCTCATCGTCGTGTCTTATTACCATCTATTCGCCAATCTATAAATCTCTTCCGTACTTCAAATATGCTAATAGTCAATCGGTTGTGATATATGATAGTCATGTCTTATTTTCCTCTTCGGAGATTATCTCCCATTTTGGCATGAATACACTCTCTTTTATATCATTAGATTATATACAAATTGATTTTGGTTTTACAAATTATCATGATAGTAATTAAATTACAAGTTATGATCTGTCATAATTTGCATGCAAGTTATAATTAATGTAAGAGAGAGTTCAAGTGCTTCTTTTGAATATTGCATTTCCTTATTTCACTTAGATATTTTCTTTCCTTTATTATCGTTTCTACCAATTTTTTCAAATTTGACTGCATTAATGAGAGACATAATACTAATTTCTTAATTATGCAGAGTTTTGCTATTGTAACTGGTGGTGGTAAGATTGGATTGCTTGATTGATATTTTTACACAGCTATTATCCCATATATAGAAGGTTGTTGGTCGCAATAAGGACAACTCTGGAAGATATTCCGTGGAGTTTTAAACTATCTATCTATATCTAATATTTATATAAAGTCAGAAAAATTATAATATTTGTTTTCATGATAATATGATTATTTATTTATGTGATAACAATTATTATTGATATATAATAATTATCAAAATTATACCATTTGTTCTAATTATTATTATTTATTTTCTTTTTTTATGCAACTGTCGCAATGCGTAAACCTTCATCTAGTTCTATTATGAAGAATAAAAAGTACCAATGATAATTGTAGTATTGGGATGGATAAAAAAAACATGGTTAAATTCAATAATGATAAATTACCTCCTATTTTAGTTGGCTAACAAATAAAATAAGAAATTATTCTTAATTTTTCAATACATTCAAAATATTAATCAATATTATGCAAAAATTCAAAACTAAAAATAATCATTTAAGCATTGCAGAGAACCTTTGCTTTAAATTTTAAAGGGCATTTTGAAAGGAATAGTGAGATAGATGGTGATAATAAATTTGTTTAATTAATATAAGTTAGCAATTATAAAAATACATAATTAAATTGAATGAAAAAGAATACAACTATTCATCTTTATCTCAATAACTTATTATTTATTTAATTATTTTGTGCAAATATAAGCGATACAAATAGGTCAAATAAATGAAGTAATTTATAAAAAATAAATAATATGTGAGAAGAACGATTACAATGTCAATATTATTTATTATCAACCTTAAGTTGATAACAATTACTAGTATCAATAGTAAGTCTAGGGGCTGCAAATCACATCATACAAAACAAACTCATAAGGCGAAAAGATAATGTAACTTTCTTTTTTTTTTTTTTTTCCAATAAATACACTTAAGTTCAAAATGAAAATACATTTTCATGTATAGCGAATACTAGAAAAAGTAAAATTTTCCAACAAGGCTAACACAGTCAGTGACGGAACCATAAATTTTCAATAGAAAAGAAATAGTTTCCTAAAAATTTACACATTAGAAATTACAATGAAAATAAATATTAGTGTTTAAAATTTTAAATATGTTATTGTGATTTTAAAATTTAATCAATTCAATTAGTCAAGAATCCTCAGGAGGACATGCGAAAAATCACAAAATCATCTCAGCGAAAAACGCAAAACATCATAAGGCGAAAAAGAAATGTAAACTTTATTTTCTTTTTTTTTTTTCAATAGATTACACGGTTAAAGTTCAAAATGAAAAATACAATCTGCACTCGACACAATAATAGAGAATACTAGAATGAAGTGAACCGATTTGATCCGAGAGCACAGGCAAACACAGTCATAAATGAACAGAAAACCAGATTTACCAATTGTCAAATAGCAACAAGAAAATCAGCTCACATACCTACAAATTTACACCACAGTTTATGAAATTACAATGAAAATAAATAATTAACAGCGCTAGTTCCCATATTGTTAGAAATAATGTGGTTATTATCGGTCGAAATTTATAAAAGCTCTAATCAAACTTTCATTCTTCGTATAAAAACAATAAAGACAAGAAACTAGCTCTCACATGAATAAGCCAATCCAAAGTGAATACGCATAAATAAGCTAACCAAACTTCAATCTTTGGTGAAAATAGATTCTAAAATCTCACCAGCTCCAATGCTGTTTATTCAACATGAAATATTAGAACCTTCCCAATGATTAATGTCCAATTATTAAAATTCACATATATAGAGAAACAAAATGAGAACAATGACACATAAAAATATATCTGATATAAACCACCTAATGTAATAATTAATATATACAACTTTATAGTGCCAATTTATAAGTAGCATCTTACATAAACACTCGGAATCAAAATCAAAATAATAATTAAAAAACATAATAAAATTAGAAATTAATCAATAAAACAAGCAAAATAACATTTCCAAAATAATAATAAAATCACTCACTAAAGATGATTACAAAAACAATAAAACAATTTATTAAAATTGTGATCGTTTACAGACGATTTCCTGATAAACTACTAAATACAATTACCATTCTAAAAAAATATAGAGACATTCTATATAACAAAACTTATAACTCTTAAAAAAGCTTTTAAATTCCTTCTACAAATAATAACGAATGAATTTATAAAATCAACTAATGAACAATAATTACTAACACTAGAAAAAAACAAAAAACATCTTCACTTAGCCACTGGGTTTAAGGTCAAAAATATGACCTCAAAACATATAGAAATAAGATAATGAAATACTTACCACTAGCTAACCGAGATCACTTGGACAATACATAGGTATCAGTTAAAGAAATACTTATATAATGAGGGGATCGGTCAGCCCCAAATCACCTACTCCATCGAAAGAGGGAAACACATCTCATATTGCAAAAAAAATAAAAAACATAAAACAAAAAAAAAAAAAAAAAAAAAAAAAAAACTTTTCTTAATCACTCATTTATCTTTATAATCAGATATATTTTTATTGGATCGAACACAATTCAAAAGATTGCATCCAGTAAGAATATCCCAATTTTTATTCCCCTAAAAATGGAAAAGAAAGTATTTTTACATTTACTTTATAAGCAATAAACAAACATGAGAAATATCAATTTACATAAGAAAAACCCTAAATTTTCAATATTCTTATAGCAGAATTAGGAAAATCCCCAAAAATTAGATGAAATAAAGTGAATATGTAGTCTCAATTTCTAAAGTTCACAAATACAATCAACATCCAATTATCAAAATTAGAGTCGAAATCTCCAATTAGAAACTGCACAAAAGAAAAAAAAAAGGTGCAAATGTAGATTTATATGTAGCAAAATTATAGATTCTAGAGTTTAGGGTACTAATTGGAGGAAGCAAAAGAACAAGAACAAAGATGATGCCAGAGGCTACAAATAATGTTTACAAGGATCGGTCTCAATAACATTGTTAATAATCATTTTTATTATATATTTTGCTTTTCTAGGATAATATATCAACTTTGATAATATATCTCAGTTGTTTTTTTTGGCAATTGTAATTTTTTAAAAAGTTATGTAATTATTAATTTTTTTATTTTACTATTTCGTCAATACTCTTATATTTTTAATAATATAAATTATTCATAATAATATTCATGAATATTATAATATGATAATAAAAAATTTAATATATATAATATATAAAAATTAATATATATATATATATATATTACCAGTTCAGTTCTAATAACATTGCAATAAATGAAGCAAATGTTGGACTTAATAATTTAGTGACCTAAAAAGTTTATTTAAGATTTAAAATTTGAATTTTATTATATTTAAATCAAAATTCATCAAATTAATGAATTCACAAATGAAATTATAAAATAAATTTTTAAAACACACCATATTTAAGAAGCATAAAAATGTTATATTTATTTTAAATACAGCAATTTATTTGATAAGTAAAATTCTGATAACGATATGCTATAGTTTCATTATTATTATAAAAAATAATGTGTTAAA
>NW_023591786.1:960197-988500 GCF_014843425.1 Jatropha curcas
AGGCTGCGGATGAAGTGCTTCCATTCTAGTTCATGTACGCGTTTCGGCTCTTCAGATAAACCTTTTAGTCCGAGATGATGTCATTCATTTCTAGAACAGTTCGAAAGGATCGCATCAGTTCCTGGTCAGCCATAATAGCATTTACCCGTGTATTTTGCGCCTAAAGATGTGTTGCTAATGTATGGGCTTACTTCTTGGATGATTTGAACCGTCGGTCTTTCCAAGGTCTTGGATCGGTTGCTAAGCGTCCCAGCCACGCTTTCAGTGTTATGCCGCGTTTACCCTGAGTGTACTACATGTATTCATCAGCTCTGTATAGTTCCTTCGTATATGGATTTAGGTGGCCCGGCTTCCAAAGGGCTGATGTAGTCTGCCTTACAGGCCTCTTCGGAAAACCGAAAGGATTGGCATCCGAGATCAGCTATATGTCCTTCTCGATTTTGACGTGCCATTCTCATATTCCCCACATGGAAAGGATTCGTGTGGGTGACGCTTGCCACTTCATGGACTTTGCTAATTGGCTATTTTTTTATCATTTTGCGGCCCGAGTCTTCTTCAGCTGGCCCCATCTGAAGTAATTCGTCTACCTTCGTACAGCCGGCAAATCGAGCGGACTGAATGCTTGTAGGTTTAGCATGGGTTGTACGATTGTTGTTGGTAATACAGGCGGTAGGGCTTCTTGAATTATTGATTGTTCACCTGTTCTTGCTCAGAAGGCCGTTGCATCATTTGGGCCACCTTGCCCTTTCCTCTTTCAATGGAACGAGGAGAAAGGGTTCATTATTTTCTGTTTAGTCAGTCTCTAATTCCCTTCGTGGAACATCCACCTCATGTTGTAGTGATACTGGAAATTACAATTGCATTACAGATAGGTCCTCCCAGGTCTTCATCTTTAGCACCGATCTAAAGCTGACCAAAACGCATCTCAATTGCAGCACGGTGAGAGATTGTTGGAAACAACATGAGCAAGGAGCTCAACTGCTCAACTCCGAAGTGGGTTAAAGGGCACCCACATAAGTCTTCAAAGGTGAGTTTTAGACAAGTGGTTTCCATCAATACTTGTCCATGTGGGCATTTGAACTTAGTTTGGTAATCTGCTTCAGGGAACAGACAAGGAGTCCATGTCCACCACTTCCTTATGGCGTCTTGAGGGGCGAGTGATTGACCTTTCTAAAAAGCTCTAGCTTCTCTCTTACATTCTCTGAGCTTCCAGCTCAGAAGCAGTTTTTGGAGGTACGTCATCCAAGTTCAAGGCAGCTTTGTAGGCTTCTCAGCGAGCAGCCAGGACCTCTGAGTGGAAAGCGGCAGTCCCCCACTTCCTCGCCGGCCGAGGGCCCTCATTTCCTTATCCATTACCGATTCCCCAATTCAGCTATTCAAGGCAGCCTATTGGAGCGGCAATGCGATCATTATTCATTCTGGCCTCCAATTCTAGCCTCCAGTTGTTCAAATAGTTTTTGGATGTTAGACATGATGCCATTGGTGAATGTAAACATTGCAGAGGTTCGTAGGTGTAACCGGTGAGTAGCTGGTGAAGCCTGTGAAGTTGTAAGGCACTGTAGTGTGTTGGCACTTGAGTCCAGGCACATCGGATTGTGGGCACCGGTAGCGATAAGTAGTTGGAGTCTAGTTATGTGTTTGGTTGTAATCCATGGGAGGGATGAGGTAGAATTGACTCTTTGTCCGAACGTATGTGCATCTGATGAAGATAAGGTGTTTTGCTGCTCTCTTTTGTGTTTACCCGAAATGTTTATGATATGCCATGAATTGCGCACATACCAACACACCATAATCTGTTTAGATATGATGTTTCATTCATTGGGTGCATACAGTCCTAAAGGATAGTTCTATAGCTAGTGACACAAATAGAGAATTAGCTTATAAAATCATGGACCTTGAGCCTTGAAGCATGGATATACCCTAAACCACATGTCAAACAACAGAGTTTCGCGTGGGTCCAATAGTACGCCATGTCCCATTAGCCAATCCCCAAAAGTGATCCAGGGTGATGGTCTTGGCGGGGCAACAGAGGGAGCGACGCATCTTGGCTGTGTCCTGTTTTCGAGTTCATAGTCAAGGAGCAGCTTGCCGACAGCGCTACTTGCTATCCAGAACTCAGAAGTTTGAACAGAGAAAGAAGAAATTCATTTGATGAATTCATTTTTTATGAATGGAGAAAAGGATCCAATCTTCGTCTGCACCAAATAAATCAACAAATTAAATGGTCTTAATCAATTTGTATCAACTCTTAGTTTTAAATTCCTCCATCTTCGTATTCTATAAAGAAAGATATACTGATTCTATGGCCGTAAGTACCCTTGCAAACCAAAGTATTGTAAAATTTAATGCCTCTAAAGAAGACAGGTTAGTTCATCACAACACTAGTAGTCCACTTTATATTGCAAAATGATTGCATTACTCTCCCCAGCAGAGTCGCCAATACTGTAACCGCCTCCCCCAAAATTGCCATAGGGCCAGTGTCGAATGCATTTGTGACTTAAAGGAATGAAATGCCGTCAATGTATGAGTCGCCACATCGTTAATTGTTTTAGGGTAAACTAGGAAATCACCTAAGATGACTCCAATTTATTAATTAACCTAGTACTAGGATTAAATTAAGCCCAATGTCTAAGGCATTGGTCTTTCAACCCGAGGATGGATCCCGAGACTATTGTTTCTGCTGCTAAACTAACCAAAATAGATGAAGTGTTTGCCTTTGCGAAGGAAAAATGATCAGTTAATTGGACCAATATGAAATGTTTGAATGAATTCGACTTGCACCTCGGGTATAATCCCCGACGTCGCCTAGCGTACTTCCGTTTAATGAAGATCAAAGTCAACGTAGTTCGATAGGCCTCTTTTAGAGGCTTTGAAGGGGATGCTTTATTCAGAGTGTGTGTTCCGCTTTGGGCATTTGTTAGGTGCATTGTGCCAAAGATGATTGTTTAGGCATTTTGCCAAAAATTTTGATTGGGACTTATTTGTGTTGCCAGAAGTAAATGTTATTTGACTTATTGATTTGTGTGCCAAAAAAATGTTGATTGGACTTATTTGTTTGCCAAAAAATGAATTAAGGCTTTTAGCCAAAACATTTTGTGATTTAGGCAATTTAATTGCCGAAGAATTGATTTTAAAGGCTTTTAGCCAAAATGTGTTGATTTGAAAGCTTTTAGCAAAAACTGTCGATTTAGGCAAGATGTTACCAAAATTGATTGATGATTTATTTAGGCGACTGTCGCCAAAATTGAATGATTTAAGGCTTTAAAACCAAAAAGATTGATTTAGTTTTAAGGTATTTTGCCAAAACTTTGATTTAAGCGTTTTATTGCTAAAAAATAACTGATCTTACTTATTGGCAATTTGTTTACCAAAAGTAATTAATCAAACTGCAATTTTAATGCCAAAAGAACGTGATTAATTTAGGCTACTTAGTCGCAATTATTGATTAATTGGACTTAAGCCGAATTCATTTGAAATAAAGGCAATCATACCACAACTATTAATTAGCTAGGTATTTTAAGCCAATATTGTCGGATTTCAGCTTTTGGTACCACGATTATTAATTAACCGGGCACTTAGCTTAATCATATTTTAATTGAGGCAATTTACTTGCCTATATTATGATATGAATGCATTTATGCAGTTGTAGAATTATTAGGAGTAGAAGAGAAGCATGCATGAAGTGCTAAAATTAAATAGGCAAAGTTTAACTTACTTGTTTACGTACCTGATTTAATCGTTCGACGCTCTTAACTCAGGCGTTAAGCTCCTCGTTTAAGGGAGATAATTTTAATTTAATTTTTTAAGTGACCAAATATCACAACAATAAATGAAATTAAAATTAAAAATGCAATAGAAAAGAAAGTAGTCGCAAGAGGCGTAGGGAGAAGGAGCGTCCGTCAACACAGTGACTGATGAGGAAGAAAAGGAGGCCCGGGCCTGTATTTATAGGCGCAAAACGGACTGTTTCCGTGGCTGTCGCCGATGGACCGCTCGGTCGGCGGCCCGCCCGGGCGGCCGCCGCCAAGTCTCGCGGCCGGCCGCGGGCGAGCCGCCGGATCGGCGGCCCTCCGTCAGGCCCGGGCCGCCGGGTCCGAGCGGCCGGGCCGCCGGTTCGTCGCGGCCTGACCCGCGGCTGGGCCGCGGAGGGCCGCCCGAAGGTCGCGGCTTCCGCAGCCAAGCGCCGGTCTTTACCGGCGGCTTGGGCCGCCGGGTCGCGGCTTGCCCGGCGGCTGAGCCGCCGGGATAGGGCCGCCGACTCCCAGTGGCTGGCTCCGGTGGCTTGAGCACCGGGGCAGGCAGGTTTATTTCCGGGGCTTTTCGGGGTTCCGGATCCTTCAAAATCATTCCGAGACCAGTTCGCGAGATCCTCGTAATTTCCAGACGTTTCAAGTACATATTTGGCGTTATTTTTCCGACTGTAACTTTTTCCGAAAGGCCCTCCCCGCGTCCGGCCGCGGCTGGTCGCA
Source organism: Jatropha curcas (assembly GCF_014843425.1). Next base: position 964,667 of record NW_023591786.1, read on the forward strand.
GTCCGGTTAAGGAAACAGGCTTTTGAGCCTCACAACTTTGAGTGTTCACAATAAGTTAATTAGAATATTAAGTTGTGAACTCACAATAAAACAACCATTAAAACCTAATAATCATGATTTATGTTTAATTTTACTTATAAAGAGTAGGTAATTGAAGCTGAATAACTGGATTAGAATAGCTAACAATAAATCGGGAGAGCTTGTTAGTGACTTTAGGGTTGTTTCTCCTACTTGAACAATTAAAATTGATTAATGAACTATTAGAATAAGCTGGATAGAATTAAGTGAAATCAAATTCCCTAGTAGCTTAATCCTCTGATTTCTTTTCACTTGAATTTTGTGTTTGATCTCTTCTAGTTTTATTTTAAAATTTTATTTACCTCACAGCGAATCTCTCGTATCGTCGTCTAAATAATAATAGGTTAACATAATTTTGGTACTTGATAAACAATCCCTGTGGATACGATACTCTCTTACTCTATATTACTTGTTGCGAATTAGAAACCCAAACAGTGAAATATACTGTGAATAGAACGACAGTTAGAACATGGTATATTCACTTATTAGAATTTCAGAGTTCTAATGTTTAGAGAAGATAAGACTTATTACCGTTTTTAGAATATCTGAATTATTAACAATTTTTGCGTTTCTAAGAATTAAACAGAGGTGTAATAAAAGTAATATCAAGCAAACTTCAGAAATAAAAAGAACAACACAGAGATTTATAGTGGTTCAGCACTAACTCGCCTACATCCACTCCCCAAGATGCATCTTGAGATCCTCAACTATGTTATCTCTTTTAAAGGGTAGAGACAAACTAACAGTACAAGGCAATAGATCAACTCCTAGATCTACCCTTTGTCCCACTAGATTTTCTAAGGTTCTGGTTAACCTCAACTCTTTCTGTTTTTAGTAGAGAACAGAAACTCAAATCAAGACATTAGAATCTCTCTCACGGAGAAGGTCGCTTGATAACCTATTTCACAATAGCTTTTCACCTAATCTATTACTATTACACACAAAAGTTTAATCAAATAAAGAGCCTGTCTACATAGATTCAGAATCTAAATAAAAAAAGGGAAAAAAAAAGGAATGCAAAAACCATATAAGCACAGGAAAACAGTTTATCAGATTAGAAGATCGATTAGAACACAAACTCTGTTTTTCAAAAGTAATTGTAAAAAATTTCTTTTCACTTTAAATATTTGAAACGTTTGAGTGTAGAATGAAAAGAAAAATGGGCGGTAGAGAGGTTAAGTTTTTGAGAATAAGATTTGATTCAATCAAGAGAATTCTTCTTTACTTCCACCAATGTTCAAGACTTTGAAAGCCTCCTTTATATAAAGAGCTAAGAAGGCTGTCCGCCTTTGAAAGAGATTATTTTATTTTGAAATCAGAGTGTTCTTCTTTTCTTATTTAGAGATATAAAAATCTTTTGTTACCACAAAATTTATTTTATCCTTTTTTGGTAAGAGAATAAAACACGATTGTGCTTTCCTTTAAACCAAAGATTTTGACTTATTTGGAAATATTTTTTAACGGAAGGGATGCTCTTACTAAAAACGAAAAAGATTTCTCCTCGTTTTATAAGGTCAAGGTAAAATATAAATTTCAATACTCTTTAGATCTTTCAAAATTATATTTCCGAAAAGGGTATGATTTTATGTTACAAAAACATTATGAGAAGAAAATCTCTTTAGTTTTAGGAAATTAAATCATTTCGGTAGTTAAGAACTTATTTTTTTGAAACCCAAATTAAAAGAAATTTATTTTGACAAATCTAATTGCCGAAATATTTATTTGAGGAAAAAGAAAAAATAATTGTATTGCTCATATATGGAATTTCTTCTATCCTACAAAGTCATCATAAATACGTAGCTTACTAGGATCTTCGATCAAACTTCACACTCATGTAGGACTTGCCTGTACGATTGTCTTTCCATGGTAAATTCTGCATAAAATAAAATTAGCACAAATAACATAATTTAAATTTATTTGTTTTGTATTAATCATCAAAATCCGAGATTAAAAATTGACCCTTAAGCCATCAACAACTTCTTTAAGCGAACAATCTCCTTTTCATCATCTCCAGTCACAACCATATCATCAACATAGACAATTAGTAAAGTGATCTTACCATTATAGTGTTTGATAAACAAGGTATTATCAACATTACTTTGAGAATAGCTAAAGGAAATCATAGCCTTACTAAATCTATCAAACCGTGCTCTAGGCAACTGTTTCAACCTGTACAATGCTTTCTTCAATCTTCAAATATTACTTTCGGTTTTCTCATTATTAAAGCCTAGAGTAATATCCATGTATACTTATTCTTCTAGATCACCATGCAAAAAAGCATTTTTTTTTTTACATCAAATTGATGCAAGCTCCAATCCAGGTTGGCTGCCTAGGACAACAAGACTCTAATTGCATTCATCTTTGCAATTGGAGCAAAAGTCTCCAGATAATCCACTCCATAGGTCTGACTAAATCCTTTAGCCACCAATCTGGCTTTGTACCTTTCACAATCTGGCTTTGTACCTTTCAACTATGCCATCTACCCTGTGTTTTACTATGAATACCCATTTGCATCCCACTGGTTTCTTCCCTAACGAAGGGGTAACAAGTTCCCAAGTTCCATTCTTTGCCAAAGCTTTTATTTTCTCCACCATTGCCGCTTTCCATTTTGGATCTCGATATGCTTCCTGCTAATTCTGTCGAATAGAAATAGAAGAAATAGACAAACAAAGGCTCTATAGGACGGTGATAAAGAATCATAAGCAACAAATTGGGATATAGGGTGTTTGGTACAACTTCTAACCCCTTTTCTGAGAGTAATGGGAAGATTGACATTATCAACTACAGGGTCAGAGTCAGAAATATTAACAGAAGGAATTGCATCAGAATTAGAGCTGGGAGTTATAAAGGACTCACCATATGGATTTTCAGGAGTTGATTGCAAAGATGACGATTGACTAGGTATATCATGCATGATGGCATTAACCTTCTCTCTTTGAGGGTACCTTTTTAAATCTGGCAAATCAAGTCTACCATTTTTTAGGTTCTTGCTCATCATTAGTGTTCACATTCGCAAACTGTTTAGAAACAAATATGAACATAGGAGCTAAAGGAACCTCCTCTTCTATCCTAATGTCACGACCCATTTCCATGGGCCGGACCGGCACTAGGGCCCAGGTAAGCTTAAGGCCCCCGAGGCCCGTAGTAAGCCTGAAACACTACAAATTTGCCAAATTTGCTATCTCAATTAAATTTTTAAACATTTTACAAAATTCCCTGCTTTACGAATTACACTATAGTTTATAATAACAGGCTCACAGAATTTTATTCCATCTGATAAAATACACAACTTAAAATATTACAAGTTCTATAACTTACGGAGTTTACTGACGATGTAGTACATATAATCTTCGGACATGTTTTCGCTATTTTAATTGATCAATACTAAATTAGCGAATTTCTTTTTAAAATGGTGAGAGCAATTATAGCTGGGATTAGAAATGCTACTTCCTGAAAGATTTGAACAAAGAGATGTGGTTTATTAATGAATAATAATATTGGCCAACACACGCTTCACACAATTGTATAATATATACTAGTCATCCGACTAGTATATGCTCACAAGCAGTCACAAAATGGCATATCTACCAGCACTCACAACTTATTAACATCATTCATATAATCACCATACACTGAAAATTAGTCAGTGGAGTCACCGAATCCCTCGATGAGCCGTCCTCCCCACATGGCTCATCCCTCTCACATGTGCACCAGGGAGCGACCCATACTGGCCGACCGGTCTATCCTCACTTGACAGCCCTCTCATTATTTTCCATTCTCTCTTTTCTATTTCCCATAACCAACAGGAGCAACCCGTTCTTCTCATCAAATCTAGATCATCAGGCCTCACAACAGGAAAAGAGCCACCCTGGGGCTCGATCAATATCTAGATTATCCGGTTGCGCGCCAATTAAAAGAAGCCAACCTGCTGGTTAACAGTAACGGTAACGTAGTGCACATGGGGCGCCGATCTCCCATTCCCAGCTAATAGAAAACAGAATCAGGATCCATATAACAGAATCACGAAATATAACAGAATCAGAATCAGGATCCGTATAAACAGAAACAGTCTTTCAACCCATGGCTGACCTATAACTGCGGAGTTTACTGACGGATGTATACATATAAGTCTTCGGACATTTATCTATTTAATTGATCAATACTAAAATTAGCGAATTTCTTTTTTAAGGGCAAAGAGCAGAGTTATAGCTAGGATTTAGAAAATGCTACTTCCTGAAAGATTTGAACAAAAGAGATGTGAGTTTATTAATGAATAATAATAGTTAACAATATAAAGTAAATAGTGATGATAGTAAAATAATTAGAATACTTTATTTACTATGTATTAAGTTATAGAATTATTCTAAATAAACCTATTACTTTATATTGTTAACTAAGACTAGTCTAGTCTAAGTTCTATCGAAATTTCGGCAACACCTCCCCTAAAAATTGGGCTATTTACCTACTCAAATATCACAATAATATATATATTAATCATTCAATGCATACAGCCCATCCGTCGGGCGATCAAACAGTTAAATTTTCCTTCCTCCATCCAAATAATAATGTCAACATTCAACTATTAATTCACAACGTATAATAACCTTCAAACGTGTTCCAATAATATTACTGAACATTCTTTGCTTCACATAAATATAATCAGCTTCTTTAGCTAATTGACAAATAAATGAATGAATCTTTTATATATCTATTATACATATAGAACACAATTACAGATATTTACCAATTTTATGTTCTTATTACCAAATGCTATTGCTTTGAAATAATATTGAAATCTTTCTAAAGACCAGCTTCATAAACTATCCTATAGTTCAAACAAATGGTATACTATCTTGAATCATAAATATTACTATAAACTTACTTAATAACTAAAAACCAAAATAATTTCTTAAATTGAATCAATAAGTCTTTCCTAAGCATACTTTAATTCATGTTTTATGAATTCAACTTCGTCTTGGCGTAGAAAACTAAATATTTTTACCCGTTACTAATTGTAAACACGTGTCTATTTATCCTTATATCATAATCTGTATATGAAATCAATAACACTAAAAGTTTTCTTATTATAAAACTATAACTTCAATTTAATCTCAAGTCATGCTAACAAAATAAGCTAACAACCAATTTATTCATGTGATTAGAATACCCAATAACTTAGCTACTGTATTTCTACCAACCCCTCCTTAATTTAACTTTCTGTGATATTTACGGCTTAGAAGCCTAATTTTCGATTTCTGTCGTCTAATGCTTCGAACACTATACAATATCAAAGTGCAAAACTAATTGCAAAACTAGATTCTATGTAAAAATTGGAATATACTGTCTATGAGGAATTCCGGTCACCGGATCACCGTGAAACTTCCACGCGTCGGTCGCCGCCGTCTTATATTGTAGCTTTAGGTAACCTTGTTGTTCTGCTAAATCTTGTCAAGTTCTCTGGGCGCAAGATAAGAATTGCAGACTGCTCAAGCAAACTCTCAAATATAAAAAACTCAGTCCCCTATATATAGCCAACTCTAACAGATTTCATTCAATATCTACACAAAATCCCCCAATTTTTTTTCTTAAATCCCATAAGTCCATTTCTGATCAATTCTGAGTTAACATCGGGCCGTCGGGGAACTATCTATGCCAAATATGATTTCTAAAGGAGATGAAATTGGACGAGGACAATCAATCTTACCCTCGCGCGGAGAAGTTTAGTCGAGTTGCTCGGAGGGAAGGACGGGAGAGCGCGACTGCCGATCCGCTAAGTCGCCAGCTTCGCTTGTACTCTTTCTGTGGTGTTACCAGAGAAACGGTAAACGAGAGAAAGGAGGGAAGCGGGCCTTGAGCGGTCGAGGATGTCCACGGGCGAGAGGCGCTGTTCTGGTTGGTCGAAAAAACCAGAGAGGAGAGGCTGACCGAGGATTCGCCGCGCTGGCACTCGCGCAAGTTCTAAGGAGAGGGGAAAGAAAAAAGACAAAAAAAGAGGAAAAAAAACGAAAAAGAATAACAAGAAAGAAATAATCTTGGGACTTCCATCAATAGAGCCACTTGTCCACTTTTCGACTCTTCGAAACCTCGTTTGTCAATTCTATGATTTTGGCTCAATTAGCGTGTTTTCGAAAAAATGAATTTGAGTTTTCGGGTCTTGATTTAGCATTAAATTAAAATACTAGCTGGTGTAAAATAAAATACTAGCTGGTGTAATCTTATTGGTTGAAATAAAAATTTTATTTTTAAATGAAAATTCTACGAAATTAAATTTTCGGGTCGTTTCACCTAATCTCCCCCTAAAGAGAAGCTTGGGAGAAATAAGGCTTAAACTCTCTAAAGGTCACATCCATACTCCCAAAGTATTTTCAGGATGGGGGATGATAACACTTATACCCCTTTGAGTGGCAGAGTAACCTACTAACACATATTTCAGAGCTCTAAGTTCCAACTTGCCTCCATGCCTATGATGAACAAAACAAATACGATCAAATACTTTTGGAGGAAAAATATATAAAGTGTTACCCTGTAAAGCAGCTATAGGACTTTTAAAATTGAGTGTCCTAAGAGGCATCCTATTAATAAGATAAATTGCAGAGAGCACTGCATCTCCCCAATAAGTCTTAGGTACATTCATGGTGAATAAAAGGGATCTAGCTACGTCAAGTAAATGTCTATTTTTCCTTTCAGACACCCCATATTGAGTACCAGTATTCACACAACTAGTTAGATGTATGATTCTATTAGATTCTAAATAATCCTGAAACATGCTATTCATATACTCAGTTCCATTATCAGTTTTCAAAAATTTTAACATTTGCATTAAACTGTGTACTAATCATGTTATGAAAAGACCTAAAGCAAGAAAACACTTTGTGCTTTTAGGCGAAGTTCAATCCCAGTTAATCTATACAAATAATCAATTAAAGGTAACAAACCATTTTATAACTAGATCAATGGAAAACTGGTAGAAGTTAGGGACCCTCATTACATTGAAATGAAAATGAAATAGTTCATGAAAGAATTGAGCTTTTTCATTTATTGACTGGGAAACATAAGAAACTTGTTACGTTTAGGCATAAGTTCAGGCATCAGGTTAACTAAAGACTCTAACTCCTACATGCTCAAAAGGACTAGGATTTATCAATCTCCTAGCGACAAGAAAGAGGATGCCCTAATTGCCTATGCACCTAATATTTCTTGAACTAGATTACTATGAAAATTTGCTAATAGGGCTCGAGTCAATATAAGAGCTTAAGAGAACTTCAACCCTTTTTGAGAAGATATAAGCCATCATGGCAACTCAACCAAAACCAAATCGTTTCCTGTTTCTCAGAATTCCACCAAAATACAATGGTAGGAAAAAAAAATGGAAAAAAAAATTCAACTTTGCAATTGAGGGCTTTTGTAATGGCACTAACAGATAAAAGGTTTACATGAAAACTGGGTATGTGAACGACAAAAGTTAAATCAATGGTAGATGTGCACTTAATAGAACCTGTGCCAACAATAGGTGCAAAAGAACCATATGCAATGCTTACAGTTTCTTTACCAAAACAAGATGAATAGGTTACGAATTTATTAAAAGAGCTTGTCATATGTTTATTTGCTCCTGAATCTATAACTCATGAATCATCATCAATAGAATTAGCAAGAAGGGTCATATCTGATTGCACAAAATTGGAAGAAGCTACAGAGGTGGATGAACAGTCTAACTTTGACAAAAGACGCTTTAATGATTGTACCTCTTTAGTAGAGAAACTCCCAGCAGATGATGCTTCAGGTACTGCTACTACTTCAGCTTGGTGTGCAACAGATCTAGATGAACCCATCCTCTTACCACCACGACCCCTAGTCGGTCGACCGTGCAATTTCCAACATGATTCCTTTGTATGTCTCTGCTTTCCACAACAATCACATACTAAATGGTCTTTATTGGATGAGATTTGGATAGTTTGTAAAGGTTGAGAAGCAAGAAGTCCAGATTTTTCAAATGGAAGTAGTAGTTAGCATGACACATCTCCAGCTTTCTTCCTATTGAACATAAGAAATGTCTGCTGCAGTGAAGGCATAAGATCTTTCCTTAGGATTTGAATCCGTATTTGATCATATACAGTATTCAAACCTGTAAGAAACTCATATATGCGTCCCTTTTCAACTTTCCTTTGATATCCTACCACATCAGCCTCACATTTGGGATGGTAATCCTCATAGTAATCAAGTTTTTGCCATAAACTAGTCATTCAACATAATATTGATTAATGGTCATCTCACCTTGCTTTGTTCCTTGAACTTTATTCCGAACTTCATACACTTGTGAGTCATTCCCATGTTGAGAATAAGTTTGGGAAATTGTTTCGAACTTCATACAAAGCTCTGTGAGTCTCATTGTTCCCATTGTCTGAGAACTAAAGTTGAAATAGCTTGTCGTAGATTTTTGCGTGCAGTTGTCAACACCAATAGCCACTAGAGATCAAGGTTGCATGGGTTGCATGGAATTAATAAGCCAAGATATCACCAAGGAATTTTCAGAATCCCACTTGTCATAGGTTGGACTAGTTATTTCAGGTTGTGCTTTAGTTCTAGTGACGTATCCCTGTAGTCCCCAAGCTTTAATAAATAACAAACATGAACTTGACCAAGCAAGGTAATTAGTACCATCAAGCCTAACTGGACTAATTTGAAAAGAAGGATTGTCCAAAGAAGCACCCAACTTTGTTTCAATATTTCAATTTTTTCAACAAGTTTAGTCCCATCAACCATGATTGAATAATTGTTGAAAGAAAAACTAGTTGTTGGCAGAGAGACAGTAGCACGAATAAATACCAAGACATAGATGCGCAGAGAAACAAGTCATGAATAAGGCTGGGATGAAGTCGCCGGAGCAGGACGAGTCTGCCGGAGTAAGCCCGGTTGAGATAGGCTGCCGGAAAGTGACTCGCTTCGACGCGTGGTAGAGATGCTGAATCTATAATTGGCACATGAACCCATAAAGTAGTGCTAATTTCTCCCTTTTTAGAATGGGTATTGGCTAACTATTTACTTTCGGGTAAGATTAAGAACATCTATTAGAAGGGCAGCTGATATGCGACTAAGAGAAAGAGGGAAAGAGTTTAGGACCTTAATTATCCGAGTAAAATTAGAGTTTCTTGGACGGTCATTGGACTTTAGGGAATGGGTTGCCAGCAGCTGGTCTTCCTTCCTGGGGTGGCAATGTACTTCTACTCCACCCTGTCTACTCCACCCTGAAAACCTCTAATAGGTTAATATCAATCCTTGCCCCGAGAGCTCTGTTTACACAATTTTCAGTCCCGCTCTGACACTAAGTGGAGTTTAGGAACAGATTTGGGAAAATATTGTTTCTGTATTTGTATTTTCAGTGTGATTAATACATCCTATTTATACACAATCATCAAACTCTAATTAGGAAAAACTAATCTAATTTATTTTAAATAGGAAACAATACAAATGAGAAGGCAAGAATGAATTTTTTCCTAAATGTCGTTAATGCACGTCAAATCCCTCCATTTTTTAATGTCATTAATACTTTGGTCCCTTTTATGATTTCTTGTACAGTTTTGGCTTGTCTCTGTTTGGATGTGGAAAGAATCAAATTGATGTTTCTATTTGGGTTGTTTAATGACAAATTAGCATATAAGGCACTAATAATGTAAAAGACAAGGACAGAGAGTGTAATATTATACCAAGCTAAAGTGTGATTGTTTAAGATATATATATATTATATATATATATTACTAATATATATATTCAACAAGTGCTATGTATCTAGTTGAAAGTTGTCCTTATGATATTAACCATTTATTTGACATGAATAAATGTGAGTAATTGTCATTTGGTATGTGTCTTAAACTGGATATGGTTATTATATATATTATATATATGTATAATATTATAGTATAGAAAGTTAATAATGTGTTAATAACATATATATATAGAAAGTAATAATGTTAAACATACTTTTGATATGAATGCTGGTGTATTGGATTATGGTTTAAATTAGTTTCTAAACTAAATGTTCGGTTTATTAGTTTACAATTTTAGTTCAAATTTATTCATTTAACAGAGATGTAAATTGTTATTTAATTTTTAGTATGGGAAATAAATATTATGGCTTTATGAAATTATTGTATGAACATGAGATGACTTTGTGTTAAGAGTGAACTGATCCTCCCTTTTTAAAATAAATAAACAAGGGAGATAAACTGATAGTCTATGGGTGTGGTCCAAAATATTAAGTTTTTAAGAGAAAAAAAACTTTGAAGGATCAAATTAGTTAATTTAATAGTTTTTTGAAATTAACATGTAGTTTTTCTAAGCCATTATGCTAATTTAAATCAAATATTAGGTCTAGAGGGTTAGGGGAATAGGTGTGATCGTAAGTCATGCACACATATATTGATGCAATAAAGCCAATTTGGCCATGAACTTGTTTAGCGGGATTAAAAAGTTTAAATTTGACCCATTTCAATAAAATGATAAAAAGATCACATTTAATAGTTTGAGTTAATTTAGGCCCTGATTTTGTACTTACAGTGTGAGAATCATTGTATAAATGTTTATTAAAACTATAGTTGGCATCAGGCTATTTAATTTATTAAAAAAATTAATTAAATATGGAATAGAGAAAACTAATACATGTAGTATATTATATCCCTCTTTATCTTGACTGCTAATTTTTAGTGAAAATGATATAAAATAGAGGAAAATGATACATGAAGTACATCATATCCCTCATAAATATGTATTAATTTGAACATTCTAAAATTGACCTTTATTACTGGTTATTGCATATGAAATCTTTTTATTACATATGAGAGAGTCACACTTGATCACCTTTAAGAGTGGGGGTAACTAGAGCCAAATATACTTTGTACTTACTCCAAGGATAAGGTTATGTGCAAGTAATATGAAAAACGAGAAGTGTTGAAGAGAACGAAGAATCAAGTGGCGGACACTGAAAAAACAAATTGTTTTTAAGACAAGCTATTGAAGGAGAATGTATGAAACTTAGAAGCTAATGTGGAGGACCTATGGAAAGAAATGGCGGGTTGCATTATGAAAGTGGCAAGTGAAGTGCTTGGTGTTTCTAAAGGATTAAGGCCCCGACTGCAAGATTCTTGATGGTGGAGTGAAGAGGTGTGAATAGTCATCAAAGCAAAACGAGAGTAGTAGTGAAAGCACCTAATGAGGAGGCCTTTGAAGAAAAATGAGCAAAAAGAGAAGCTAAAAAAACAGTCAGCAAAGCTAGGGGTAAAGCATTTGCAGACTTGTATCAAAAGTTAGGAACAAGAGGGGGAGAAAGATATGTACAAGCTTACATGATTGAGAGAGAAAAGGGTAAAGGCTTGAGCCAAGTTAAGTGCATTAAAGATGATTCCCGTTGGGGTTAACAGGAGATAAAGAGATGAAAGAGTGGTGGAGGTGCTATTTCGACCAGTCATTCAACAAAAGCCATGAGTACTTTTACGGACCTTCATGTACTGACAGAAACATTAGGTACCTCATAGAATTACGCGTAATAAGGTCAAGAAGGCTTTGAAACATACGAATGTTTGAAAAATACGTGGTCTAGATAGTATTTCTACATCTGGAAGAGTATTGGGGAAGTTAGATTGGCTTAGTTAACAAAGTTATTCAAAGCCATGCTTAGAGGCAGAAAGATGTTGAATGAGTGGAGAAATAATACTTTGATACTGATATATAAGAAAAAGAGAGACATTAAAGCTTTATAACTACTGTGGTATTAAACTTACGAGTCATATAATGAACTTTAAAGAGAGACATTAAAGCTTTATAACTACTGTGGTATTAAACTTACGAGTCATATAATGAACTTTGGGAAAGAGTAATAAAACATAGATTGAGGGACATTACTAATGTATCAAAGAAACAATTTTGATTTATGCCTGGTAGATCTACAACATAGGATATTTTCCTACTAAGAAGAGTGATGGAAATGTATTGGGAAAAGAAGAAGGATCTGCACATGGTATTCATTAACCTAGAGAAAGCTTATGACAGAGTGTCGACGGAAGTACTTTAGGGGGTATTAGAGAAGAAAGTTCATACCAAGTATATAAAACCATTGGAAATATGTATGAAAATGCAGTCACCAGTGTCAGAAAAGTTGGAGCAAAGGAGTTCCCCATAATAGTTGGGCTTCATCAAGGATCTAATTTGAGCCCATACTTATTTACCCTCGTAATGGATGAGCTAATGAGTAATATACAAGCAGATGTTTCTTAGTAAATGCTATTTGCAGATGATATTGTCCTAATTGATGAAACTAGTGAGAGAGTGAACCAAAAGTGGGAACTATGGAGAACTCTTGAGGATAAGGGTTTTAAGCCAAGTAGAAGTAAGAGGGAATACATATACTGCGAGTTTAGTTTAAGAAAAGTAGGAAAGTGAGGTTAGATTAGATGGTATGCTAGTGCTCAAGTGCAACTAATTCAGATGGATGTATTGGCACATAAAGTTGGATGAGATTAAAATTGATCACATTAATTAAACAAAAGGCTGCAAGTAGGTAGAATTTGGAGATAAAATAAGAGAATGACGTCTGAGATGGTATGGTCATGTATTATGCTAACCATCACATGCCCCAATTCTCAAATGTGATACTTTAGTAGTTGAGGGTACTCAAAAGAGAAGAGGTCGACCTAAAACTTTCTTGGAGGGAAATTGTCGCTAAAAATCTATGGTCTTTCGATATTAGTGAGGATATAGCTACAAACAAAATATAATGGAGGCGAAAGATACATGTAGCAAACCCTAGTTAATTGTTGCCTAATTCATGCTTCTGTTTATTAATATAGTAAATGATTCTAAAATTCTTGTTCAAAATCTTTTACAAAAGTATTTTAAAATTTTTTTTTGCGACCAATCGACCAATATTTTGCTTTGTATTATTTTTGACATGATTGGAGTGAATATTTAAAACAAAGGATTCATATAGTCTATCCCAACTAGTTTGGGCCTAAGGTTTGGTGGTGGTTGTTGAATAAATTAAAGTTATACTACAAGTTCAAAAGCTAAATTTGCCTAAAAAGTCAAATCTAACCTTTCTAATCATTTTCAATAAGTTTAGGGCTCAATTGGCCTAGAAGATCAAATATGACCTTTTTTATTCTGCTAAACAAATTTAAGGACTAAATTGGCCTTTATTCCTATTTTATTTTGTAAGGTGATTTTTCATGGCCATCTTAATACTCTTCCTCATATGCAGATTAAGCTTGACATCCCAGATGAGTTTCTCATTTCAATATTAGGCTCTTATAGTAGTGCAAACTCTAGTTCTACCATAATTGAATCACTCACATTCCAGAGCAATAAAAAGATATATGGACCATTTGGTACTGGAAGTGGATGGAAGTGGAAACAAGGATTTCTCATTAATCATCAAATATTATATGGTAAAATAATGGATTTTCTATGGAACACTGCGGGATGGTGATTATCTCTACCACTCCATTGGAGTTGTATTTGAAGCCAATTTCCTATTCATATCCAAGTTGAAACTTGTAAACCTTTGGTGGAGGACAAATGGAGATGTATGGGATGATGGATTTCACACAACAATACAGGCAATTGATTAGTAGGGGTTGGGATCTATAGTTGGAGTTCATTACAAAGTTGAGTATTGATAAGCATGGGCGCTCTTTTTGGTGGTGTTGACAAGTTGTTGGTTTTATAGCATTGGAGGCAATAAATACATGGTTCAAGGTCCATTATTACTTCATTTGTTCTTTTCTTTTTAGGGAAATAAAATATGCTAATTTATTGCTCAAAATTTTATTTTTTTTTGATTCTTAGGTCTATTACATTTGTTTTTGTTTATTTTTTCCACTATAGCAAAGTTGATGTTGATTTTACCTATCGAAAATTAGCAAAAATAACACAAAAAATCAAACTTCCCTCTTGTTTGTAACCAACTGTGCTAAAGAAGTTAACGATGATTATTAAACCCATTCAATTCTAGAAAAGAACTTTATTAAAGTTTGCTAAATTTATTTATTAAAAAAAGAGCATAAAGGGTTGATAAGGAAGACAGAAATGTGATCAAAGATTAAGAGAAAAATTGTAGCACAGTATTTAAATAGAGAGAGAACTAAGTAACAAGGGTTGATTTGAAGTATAAAAAATGATAAACTGCTTTAGCTTTCTTATAAAACCACTTCTAATGAAATGGTTTAAATTTTTTAATTCGATGAGGGTAAATTTATACCAATCAGTCACCTAATTTTGCACTTAGGTTTCATTAAGATCACCACACTTTCAATTTGTCTTTTTTAATTAGTCAACTTTATTTAATTTTTTATTTTTATTAGGAGTTTCATGGACCGGGAATCCTGTTAGTTGGAATGGGTATATGATACTAAAAATTTAATATTGTCTTCAATAAAAAATCATGACTTACGAAGGAATGTAAGGAAAAGAAAATTGAAAAATTGTTTACAAAATACCATTTTTCTTTTTTTAACTTTTTTCTTTTCTTTTTCTTTTGTAACCTTATTTAATGTAAAAATGGCGTTATTTTTTTGTTTTTCTTAAAGGGGGGGCATATAAGGAGGTTTTTTTTTTCCCTTTTCTTCTTTTGAAACTTATTTCATTGAAAACAACAATTATTTGTTAAGAAATTAATAAGTTAGACACCAAATTAAATGTATTATGACCCACGATTTGATTATTTTTTTAAATGGAAATATTTTTTTTAGTACCATATTTAGTACTTTTACTAATTAGATTTCTGATGAAGTGCATGTTCCAGCCTTGAAATAAAAATCATAGTTTCAAAAGAAAAAAAGACAAGTTAAAGTTATTGTGATCTTACAAAATTAACTGTAAAGTGAAGTTACGTGACTACTAGTTTAATCTACCAAAAAAATTTTCTAAAGTGAAACTAAAGTCAACAAAGGAAGGTAATGCTAGAAATGCGGATCACCCACAAATATAATACAAATTTTTTTATGTTGAAATATATAAAGAGTTTTTTAGTGTCATGTTAATTATGTTTAAGGAATATATTTAGGAATTTTCCATTTTATGTAACTTGTAGACATGGTTGCATTCATTTGCTCCAAGTAAGATACATATTCTCCCAATTACTTTGCTCTCGACCTTTTAAATATTCCTATTCTAAATTCTATTTCCTATTTGTAATTAGGTTTAGTACCCCAACATAACATGCATACACAACACACACATATATTACATATATAATGTCCTCTTTGATCAATCAAGGAAACCACAATCTTTTCATCATATTTAATTTTTTTTAACTCATTATCAGAGCCATGAAATTTTTTTTCTCAGACCTACAAGTCAAACCTTCCATCATCTTATTTATGCACTTTTGCCTTCTTCAACATCCTTTGTGTAGGGCAATCATTCCTTTTCTATAAAACTAAATGACCAACAACTATATAGCATGGAAGATGTAGTTTATTCCATTTCCTCAATTATCAAACGCCATGGCTATTTATGATGGTTCAATATTCCCCTCGACCCCAAACCATTCCTATACTATGATGTCCACTCAGTACATTCCTAAGTCCTGCCTGTGGGACATGGATTTTTTAAGAAAGATGAGATGCTTGATGCTTGGTTCATTAACTTCTCTAACTTTAGGAAATCTTTTCTAATGTTATTGATCTCTTTTCTGGCATCTTGAAATTTGGCAAGCCTCAGCAATGCTTTTGGATTCTGTTTCTTCAAAATCATAAACTTGAAATCCATATTTTTCTTCTATGAATTTAAAAAGAAAAAAATGATTTCTTTACAGCCTATTAATATTTGAAGCGTGCTAAGGCACTCAGCGGATTGAATTGGGTGTTGTTTGGTTTTGACCTCTTCTCTGCTAAATTTTAATGCTTAATTTATTTGAAATTTGAGGAGTGAATTTCATAGTGTTATTACCATTCTTAAATTTGCAACTTGACCAGTTTCCTTTCATGAGTTAGATGGTCCGTAATTTACATAATGAAATATTAGATTAAAATCTTGGCTTGAACCTCTCATGGCCAATACAGTGACAGTTAGCTCCTTTTGTGCGGCCTCAATTTATGCCTGGCATGCTTAGGCAAACAAACTCCTTCATTGTCCTTCTTTTGGCTCAAGTCCACTCATCACTAGATGCTCCTAATTTTAACGTGTAGGCCTAATTGCTGATCTGGTGGTTGGTGAACCATTTGACTATTAACATGCCATTGACGGTACTCCTTCGTTCCTACCTACACGCTTCAAGCAAATTTACAGGCTTCACTTTGTAATGCCTTTCTTATGGACTATCCCTCTAATTTTGCTCCCATATTCATATGTGCCTACTACTCCAAGGTTTTCCATATACTGCTACTAACTTCCATGTGACACTAGATTCCTTCTTTAGCCATGTGTTGCACCACTCCAAAGCAAGTAAGATCAAACTCCATGTTGCAATGGACAAAAGTTTGCCGCCTAGCTCATATTGTTAATTGCTCTATTACTTTTTTAAATGGTTTTTTGGCACTCATAATATTCTTCATTGTTCTCTTCATAACTTTAAAAGCCTTTATATCTGTTCAAAAGTTCACCTTTTGGTAATTTCTGTATATTTGAATTTTTTTGCCCACTCCCTTTTTTATTGAAATTAAGGTTGCCCAAAGGATTTTTTTATCAAGGGCCAAACTGATGGAGTTTATGTTGCAACCTTTCATCTACCAAAACAAGCTTTGGTGTCAACCGAATTCCTCATGATAGACAATTAACATTGTTCGATTAGGCCATCCCAGTACCCGTGTTCTTTCTCATGTTCTTTAAAGAGTTCAATTTTATTGTCTTCTTCTTCAAATTTACTTCCATGTTCTTCTTATTCTTTAGGAAAGCTTAACTTGGGATTCCTCTTGTGTCTTATTGAATATAAGAGCATTGTTCCTTTTGATATTATATCATTTAGATGTTTGGGTCTTGTCCTATTTTAATGTTAATTTTAGGTTTTTCATTATATGATTTTTGTTTATTGATTATTTCCACTCGATTTTACATAGGTTCTTATCCAAAAAATAATTAGTTTGAAGTGAATTCTATTTTCTTGAATTTTCTAGGAAACCTTGTTTGTTTAAAAGGCAATACATCTTGAGGGCTTCCATTTCAGATTGCGGGAGATGAATATCAAAATTGAACAAGTATTTTCAATCTATTTGAATTGTATAATTGGCATTGCATGCCTTTATACTCTTGGGCAAATGGAGGTTGTTAATGAAAATTAGGCATGGTTTATAAAAGGTTAACTGTTACTTGCTCATGCTCAGTTACGTTTAGTATTTTAGGAGTTTATTGCCTTTGAAATAGGTGTCTTTTGTAAGAATTTGCTATATTCATATCTCATATAAAGATCTCCCATATTTTCTGTTGTTTTTGAAAATTTCCTTCCTTTTTAGAAATTAAACCTTTTGGGGGTGGTGTATCCTTTACTTCATCCTTATAATTACTCATAAGTTTCAACTTTTTGTCCTTACTTTCATGCTTTACTTTTGGTCCGTGTCCTTCTCACTCTACTTATCCGGAATCTTTAAATGTTTTATGGGGAAACTAACGGTGCTTATCTTGCATGGCATGTTAAGTTTCCATGAAAGGATTTTTTCCATGCCTTATTGCTGGTCAAGCCATCTCTACCCTTTCGCCCATGATCCACTACACTTGTTCTCCATATTTAGAGCATACACTTTCCTTGCACATATTGCATGCTGAACACTTTAGTATAATTCCTCTTCCCCTTCCCACTATTATTGGACTAACTACTCCCTCATTCCACCTTTGCCAATTTGCCTTCTCCTGTCAATCTTGTTGTTGACTTTACAAAGTACTCTAGACCTCCATTTTTTCCATACAAACCCTAAATTACCTTCTTGCATACACCATTTGCAAATTTCACCTATCTATTTTTACCTAACGTTGAGGCTCATGTCTATTCGTCTTAATTGGGACTAACCTTTCAGATTGAAGCCAACTTACCCGAAACAAGCTTCTTCCTAGCCAGAGTGGAAAAAGAGCAATGCAAGTTTGAATATGATGCACTTTATTACTTAACTAGACCATGGAAGCTTGGTTTCCAAGGCCATATTGACAAAGGAAAATAGGTCTTTTTACATTTTAAGAAGGGAATGCCTGATGGTTCCAATTAGTGCTACCCAAAGCTCAAATTAGTTTGCAAAGGGTTTGCTCAACAAAAGTGTGGTATTATTTATAATAAAACCTTCACCTCTGAATGACGATGGACCACATTTACATGTTTATTTTCTTTTGCCTTTGGCCACTAATAATAATTGGCAATTGCGCCAGTTTTGATATTTTCTAAATCTTTATTATGGTCTCTGAGACAAACAAAATTTTTTCTTGAAACAACTGCGAAGGAATTCTCAATTTCTAATCATCAAATTATGTTTATTATTGTTTAAAATAAATCTTTATATGCGTCTCAAACAAACATCTATAAGCTTCGTTTCGTCGCCTTTCTACCTTCTTTTATAGATTTTGGTTTACATTTTTGCCTTATGTTGATGATATTCTTTGCAAGTTCAAATATTGCAAAATTGGTTGGTTTCTCCTAGATCCTTAGTGTGCTTTTTTCTAGTTCATGAACCCCCTTTGGGGGTCATTTCGCAATATTTTCTTAGGGATTGAAATGCATCAAACTCATAAATTTATTTCTTACTTAGCGCAGTCGATGTTGTGATCGAATAATTTAGAAAAAAACGAGTTTATGGTCATCTTGAGAGATAGACCTAAAGAAGACTGCAAGGGCTAATTTACAGGATCCCCAAGGTTCATTTGAGTCTTTTAATTAGGATTTATATTTTAATTAGGTGTAATTGGGCCTATTTAAATTGGCTTTATGTCATGGTAAATTTTAGGGTTTCTTAGCTTTTTTATACGTTTTATTTTAGCGAGGCGGGATTCTCTTTGATTTTCATGAATTTGTTTTTTGAACTTATCAAAGATAATTAATCTTTGTGGCATTTATCCTTTCACCTTGAGTATTTTAGAGATTCATACTTCTAGTTGAGTATTGGGTCAAGTTCGCAATTTCTATCCAATAAGAAATCCCTAATTCGAAGATTAGGGTTTCCTAATTTAGGGATTTTAGGGGTTTTTATATCAAATCTAATTTTGGAGTGTCAAGACGCTTTTCTTATAGGGTTCCGCCATCAGCAGTTATATCTTGAGGAATCTGCTTTAGTTGCATTTGAATGCATCAAAACTGTTGTTCTGCATCCCATTTGGTAACTAGTTCTGAATTTTGTAAGACCAATGGGGTGCTGCTTTTATGACAAAACTGCAGCATAATGGACAGATTCTTAGCTTCCTTCAGCATTGTCACAATGGACCTAGCCTAATGTAGCCTTTTCCGTTAATAAGTTGTCTTAATCTATGCACTTCTCCTATGATGAACATTGGAAAGTATTAAACACCTCTTTGCATTAACTTTTATGGTATCATGTATTATTGGTTTGTTCTTTTCAAGCATGGATTATTCTTACATGTCTTTTCTAAGAGTGATTTGGGTGGATGGTACTGAATTGATCGTTGATCCACTAATGGCTATGCTACCTTTCTCGGTTGCAATCTTATTTCTGGCCAATCTAAGAAGCAACCCACCATCATACTATTTCACCACGGAGGAGTGAATACAAATCAAATTGCTAATTATGTGGCTTCAATCTCCTACTTAGCTTTGGTTTTTCTTTTATCTATGTCAGCCACTCGATTGTGTTGTAATATGGGGTGCTATTTACTTGTCTTCCAGCCAGTTTTTCCATATGCTTGCACCAAAAAGCTTTGTGAGCTTGATTACCATTTTTGTCTGTGGACAGGTTGAAACTGCAGTGTCTCAAGTTTGGCCATTTTTCTGGTATTAATTAAATAGATGAAATTTCTAAACTGCTTGAGCGCAGTTGTTTGAATTTCCATTGCAACGAGCTTTCAATTGGTCCTACCCCATTTCTTCAGCTTGAATGGGTGGGTGTGTTTAAGGAATATATGTTTTTTAATATATTTCTCCTGTTATGATTATTTTCCATATGTTCAAGTCTTGTGATATATACCTCTTTCCCATTACTTGCTCTCCAACTCCTTAAATATTCTATTCTAGAATTAACGATTCCTATTGGGATATAAGTCATCTCCTTTATATATCTCTTCTTATGCCTGTCTTCCTGACCAATCAATGAAACACACTATGTTTCATAATATTTCAGTTCTAACAAATACATTGACAATTTGTTTTGTAGTTTTTTAGACAATAAGCATGGAATATATTATTGATGTGTGGAATAAGCACACACATTAATTACACCTTTCTTGGCCCGAAAAAGCTTATTAATTGATCATTAGCCTGTAAAAATAAGTTTCGTTAACCCTTTATTGTCATGAGGAGTTTTGTTTATATATATGGTTTGAACTTACAGCGTCAAATTGGATATCCTTCGAGAATATCTGGTTTCAATCTCAGGACATTATGATTTCAGCATGATAATTCATCTTATATTTTCTCGCTTACATTCAAAAAGCAATCGAAATACATATGGGAACCTTTTGGTTAGTACAAGAGGAATTCCTTTCTCAACACCATCTTCCTATGGGAAGATTATTGGACTCCATGGAAACAGGCTTACCGCTACCATCCATTCAATAGGGTGGTACATTGTAAAACCAATATGCCAATTATTCTTGGCCCGTATGGGGGCCATTTATGGAGATACATGGGAGGATAAATCTTTACAGCACGCTGAGACAGATACAACTAACAGTTTGTGATTTGGAATTGAGTCTATTCGTTTTCAGTTTTGAACAGAATGGGTCTTCCGCCGTGGTCTTAAAAAGGATGGATTCAAAAGCTGAAGGCAAGTTGGAAAAGGTCATGTTCTCTCCTTATTTAAGGTGTAATATATATCATTTTGTCCTTGAACTTTTATTTTTTGTTTTTGCGTTTGAAACAAAATGATTATTTACAACAATTGCATTTTTGAGAACTTTTGATTTGATTACAGCAAGCCTCAAGTCCTTTCAGATACATATATGCAATCTCCACACACACACCAAAATATATACTATGTCATGTTTAATCGTCTTGTTTGTTTGGAAATTCTGATAGTATTTTGTGCATTTTTCCTCGACAGTTGAAAGTAATCAAATTAAAAACTCTTGCAGGTCTATTGGATTACCCAGAGTGGAGTTTCTTGATTCATCTCAGAACATATGGCGAAGAGCACAATTTAACAATGTTCAGTCATTACATTCCAAAGCAATAAAAAGGTCTTATGGACCTTTGGTTTAAAACAAGGGAATCATTTTTCACTTGCATTCAGCTGGTGACCAAATAATTGGGTTTCATGGATAGGAGTGGTTACTGCCTTTAACCTATGGAGCATACTATAGAACCAATGTCCTATTTATAGTTGTTGCCTTAGCTCTATTCAAACTATCTATATATGATATGGGACTGAGATATTAGTGCATTCTTTTTCCTACCTTTTTTTTTTTTTTTTTTTTTTTTTGCTAAGGTATATATACACTTATGTAAACACCCATATCAAAAATAAATTTCTTAAAATAGTTTTGTACTGGCATAATTTGATTAAGCATTTTTCATTAAGTTTTTAACATTAGGTGAAATAAAAAGGAAAAATGATAAATTTTAAACTAATTGAAGGTAATTATTCCTATTTTTAAATAATCTTGCATTTGAGAAATACTATATTCTTTAAATATTTGTATATTTAGTAAATTTATTTTTTGTTATAATAATATATAAAAATGGGGGAGAATAAGGTAAGGAATAGAGATATAAAGCCATTCTTTTATTGAATATATTTCTCACACGAGTTGATAACCCTAATTTTAAAAAATTAAGCTTATACACTAAATAAGAATATAAGCTTTAGCCTATATGAGATATCCATTAATTTTATAATTTTTTTTTTAAATTTTTAGCCTTTATATATGACCAAACCAGTGATTGAATGATTTTTATTCAAATAATAAGTTAGGATGGAATAGTTAATTCATTAATTAATTTATTATAATTCATCGATAATTTAGACAAATAAACTGGTTCTTTAAAGAGACGTGAAATATCCATATATTATAAGTATTTAGAACAGAATAAAAATGTCAAATTGGTCTCTTTGAATTTTGTTTAGCAGGATAAAAAATGGTCAGAGTTGACTTTGAGCTAATTTAGCCTTTGAACTTGATAGCTTACGTAATTAAAAAGACATCTCCTCATCTGATTTCCACTTTTTAGATGAATTTAACATTTAACTTGTTTGATTTTTATAAATTCCGATAGTTGGTTAATGTAGATTAAGGGAATATTAAACGATATATCGAGCACAAGTTGACGGGCACGTCTCTTTAGATCAATTTAACCTTATAGTTTATGTTCAGCTTTGTTTGAATTCGTTCTCTATGCGTTAAAGACAAACTCCTCAGAAGATATATTTTGTAAGCCTTGAAGACGTTTCTTAACGTGTAAAAATATTCTATGAGACTATTATAATTACTCCTGCTTGATGCTCGTCCCTGGTAAAGCTATTTTTGATAACACGGCAGGGACGAGCCATTGTCGCTAAGCCTCCTCAGGTACCACCTAAGAATACCGGTAAATCACCGGTTCCGCACCGTGTCTTTTGCACATAGTTTCCCCGGCAGTGAACTCAGTGCAAACTTTTTGACAGGCTGCTCGATCCCCAATACAACCCCGCTACCAATAAGGATGTACTCTCAGTACTCTTTGCCGGCTCTCGCGTATCTATCAATTAATAATGCTCTTTTCATGAGTCATAAGCATACTTGCGCCGTGATTGCAATTTGCTGATGCTCTAACGTACTAGTGTGTTTGTGGGATTACTCCATCTCTGAGACTATCGCCCGAGCCAGAATGCTCTGATAACCGTGATGAGGCTCCCGCTCCAGGAACCTTATCGCCTCGATCGCAAGCCCTTATGTACCCTGTGGCTGGCGTACAAGCGCTACGTGCGGTTAACCGGCCATATTTTTAGCAGAGATTGTGTCACAAGAGCTCTCTGTAACATTCGGGCACATCCAATCAATCGTATGACAGGAACCGTGTATCGAACCTCGCCAGCCGTGATTCAATCAATCAAAGAGTGATGATTAGGAGAAGCATACCATTCGATCGTAGTAACGTGCCATCTTTCGACGGGCCTGAGTATATACCGTTGCCAACGTTAATTGTACTCTCACACAGTTCGTAGGCGGAGTGTGAGGTCCGGTTTGCCCCTGCCGCGATTACCGTGACTCCGTACCAAATGTTTTGTTAGATGAGGTAGCGGTGGTGTGCTATTATCAGGCTGGACGAGGTAACTCAAGTTGCTATGTGTTTTCTTTCACGGTTAGACTTGGTGCCTGTAGGCTTCATACTTACAGTAGTGCGGATCCATGGAAGGAACTTAGTGGTGGTTGATCACTTGGGGTACTTCCCTTCATCACACAACAGTCTGTCCAATTAGTCGCTCATGGCAGTTTTTATAGATCCATTTCAAAATATGGAGAAACGGTGTGTCAACTAGGTGAATATATAGTAAATCGCGAGACTCTCTCGGCAAGAGAGAGAGTGTGTGAAATTATTGACGCGGACCCTGCGTGTGGTCAATCCGCGTTAATTGTTATTTACCGGGGGTGGGGGAGCTCCCCGCACCAGCCTTGATATTTGTGGGGTTCATCTGTCGTCCTGATAT
>NW_023591786.1:989000-1007022 GCF_014843425.1 Jatropha curcas
TCGCCAACCTCGATGAAACTCAGTAACCATTTTCATCGGTCTTTGCGAGGAATGGCTAAACAGCGGGGTTAAATTGATAATTTGAAAATTTTAGCACAAGTTAAATCCTTCCTTACAAAAAAAGTTCATGCAGTAATAAATCAAAATCAAATATACAAAAGTTCGAATATCAGACGTCAATTTGGATGTTTTATTCTAAAACTTCTGCAGACATATAAGAATTATGTAGAAAATACATTTATTTAGACTAGTAAAATACTTGACGGATTCCAAGTAATTAAGTTTCAGCGAAACCATTTTTCAATTAAAGAATATAATTACTGTTAAGCTCTCAAAAATTGAGGATTGAATGAATTGTGAATTGTAGGATTAATCGAGAGTATTTATATTGATGGAGAGATAATTATGGTTAGATAAGAATAGTAGGAATTCTAGTTTATCTGTTAGTTAGGGTTTATTTAAGAGTCTAATATCATTCAATATATAATATATCAATAATATTAATGTTCGGTTATTAATATTATCAATTATGAAGTCAGTTATATTTTACCTTTTCTTTATTTTTCGTTTTTTTTTAATTTTCTTTGTGAGTATATTTGGGGAGGGAGATGCTAACTCCTTATAAAGTTAACTATATAAGACATGGTTTTTACATCCTCAAATCATTGCAAAATAACCACAAGAGGTACGGTTCGAACCAATAAAAAATCGGTGGAAAATTAGAGCTAAACCTAAAAGTTGAAGTAAATTCCTTTCTCCACTCTTTTATTCATAACTAGAGATAGAAATAGTATTTTAAAATAATTCAAAATTATTTTAAATACTTAGCTAGATTATACCTTCAAATCCAGTTAGGTAAAAATCCTAAAATAAGAATAGTCTCACACACCTAAATAGAGTGTGGAAATACTCATAAAACCCCCACCCCCAATACTCAATAAAAACCCCCACCCCCCCCCCCCCCCCCCCCAAATGAAAAAAAATAAACAGGAATAGTCGTTGCCATTGTCTTATAAACTGAATATAACAGAGGAAAAAAGAGGCGAGAACGCAAAAAAAAAAAAAAGGAATAGTCGTTGCATTGCTTATAATGGAATAAACAGAGAAAAAGAGGAGAACGCGAAATACTACTCTTTAGATCCAATCGTTAACCTCTTGATTGAAAAACATAAACAAAAAAGTTTTGTATACAGAGAGATATAAGCTAGAGATGAGTGCATATAGCACTTCAGCGTAGGGAAAGGTTAAATTCTCCATTCCCCAATGCTTAAAGAAACAAAATTAAGAAGTAAAAAACTATCATATCTTCTTAACCTTGTACAATCATTCTGAGATAGAAAAGATATATATAATTCAGAGATAAACAACAAACTATTCTTCCAAGAGCATCAATCCCAACATAGTTTTGGATCAAGGCTTAGTTGTTTTTGTTATTTTTGCAGTCTTTATAGTCATAGCAGTAGAATCAAGCAGTACTTCAGTTTGCTTATTTTCTTCAACAACATTCAAGCCATTAGAAGTCATAACAATCTCCTCTCTATATTCATTGCTTCTCATAACTGTCATAACGCTATTGATCTTTGGAGGCTTCTTTTCAGGTTTTGGTTGTGGCGCAGGTCGATTCGTAGCACACTTTCTGATACAAAACAAACCCAAAATAGACAATCAGAATTTTAAATGATATATATATATCAAACTTTTAAATTATGACGTTATATATACTAATATATATTATATATCATATTATATATAATAATATATTAATACTATATATATATAAAATGAACAGAAATAAAAAACAAATAAACACCAGTATTGGGAAGATTGCACAGACCATGGTAGAAGCCTTATATATATAAATGAACAGAAATAAAAACAATAAAACCCAGTATTGGAAGATGCACAGACATGGTAGAAGCTTTATTTCTCTGGTATGGCTTCAAGTTTGGCAAATTGACAGTGGCCTTTGGCAAGAAGCTGCTACCCACAAGAGCCATCACCAACTATCCAATTTTTGGTCTTTTCTTGTTTACTAGATGCTCTCTTGTTTAGATTGAACTTATCTATGTGAATAAACAACTGAGTCCAGAAAAACAATTTATAGGCAAAAGCTTCCCAGCAACTTCAATTATGAGGATATTTTTTATTTAAAGGGTTAATTACTTATTAGTCCCTAACATTATCTAATTAGAAACTAAAGAGTAATTAGCCTAATGCATAAAATTAGCCCTGAACTTTAGGGATTTACCTATATAGTACCCTAAATTTTTTGAAAGACCGGTCATGTTTCTGAAGTTAAAATTTGTATTACTCTCTCCGTCACAAAAAAATAATTCATCTTTCCTTTTGATTTGTTCTAAAATATAGTCAATTTTCCTTTTTCGCATTAGAGTTAATCCTTACATTGCCTACTATACCCTTATTAAATTTTATATTATTTTTAATAACCCTCATTAATTTTTACTTATTATTTATTTATTACCAATTTTATAGATTGCTCATGTGTTATTTAAGATGAACAGGGAAAATTCGTATCTACCTTCTCGCGTCACAAAAATAATCATCTTTCCTTTTGATTTGTTCCCTAACAACTTATATGTCAATTTCCTTTTTTCGCCATAGAGTTAATTGTCCCTGTACCCATTGCCTACTATAACCCTTTTATTAAAATTTTATATTAATTTTTAATAACCCTCAATTAATCGTTTACTTTATTAATTTCCAATCTTCTATCATTGGGCTCATGTATTGCCTACTATACCCTTATTAAATTTTATATTATTTTTAATAACCCTCATTAATTTTTACTTATTATTCCAATTTTATAATTGCTCATGTGTTATTTAAAGTGAACAGAAAAATTATATGAATAAAATTATCTTTTAACTATAATAATTGTTATTTCTTAATCTGTATGAAAATAGAAACTGGACTATCTTTTTGGACCGAAAGAGCAAAAATAATCACCATCAGGGATGATGGGTCCTTAAAATTTATTATTAAAAGTTACACCCATCAATCCCAAAGTATAAAATTATTACTAAAAAATAGGTCTCTTGAAAACTTTTTTTTTAAGCATCGGGAGAAGAGAGAATTAAATCCGAATCTATTATCAGGCCGTATATGCACTTCCACGAGACTATTCCTTGTTGTGCAATGTCTTGAAAACTTTGAAATCTCATATTGATAAAAACCTAAAAAGAAGTGTAATTTTAGCCATTAGGTAAGAGTAAATGGTTTTGAAATGGTCAACTTAGGTTTGCTCTAGCACTTCTATGTATGTTAAGTTTAATTAATACATAATAATGCACATGTTCTGTTTTTTTTTTTCATTTTATTTAATTCAGAGTTTCCTAACCAGTTAATTAATTAAAAACTAAATAATAATATACTGGATTGTAATAACATGTCATGATCAAAGAAATAATAAAATAGTTTTGTTGGAGAAAGAATGCTGCCAAAAGTTATTGAGTACTTATCGAAAAAAGTTATTTTCATATACACGGTTTGTTGACCAACAAGCAAAATAATACAACCCATATGAAAGATGAAAAGTGTTTTTTTAATACTTAAAATAACAGCCTCATGAACCACGTGAAATTATTTTATTTCAAAATATTGTAATAAATGTTATATTTGAAATTTTATTTTAAAAAATGTAAATTTAACCTTAAATATTAAAATAATGTCATTTAAAAATCTTGATTTACTATTTACACTTTTATTGTTGTCATTATTTCCGATCGTCATCGTTAATAATGTCGCTGTTGCCGTTGCTATAGTTTCCGGTTTTGTTATCGCTGTTGTCACCATTGCTGTTGCTGTCGTCGCCGTCGCTAGAAGTCGATCATCGTCGCTGAAAGTCAGTCGCCGAAAATCTATCGCCAGAAATCAGTCGTGGTCACTTATCACCGTGGTTGAATCACAGAAGCTAAGGTTACTTTTGGGATTACTTAATTTTTTTAACCAAAATTGATATTATGTTAATTTTTAAACTTTTCTGACATTTTGTTTAATTTAAAACCTTATTTCTGGTATTTGTTAAGTTGCTCTCTATTTATTTAAATCTGAAATTACCGTTACAGTCTATTGACTATATCGCACAAGGACGACCAGTTCGGGGTAAAAAAGAAAAAGAATGCTATAATATACCCTATGGTTGACTTCGCTAGTCAATCCTTTGAAAGTGTGAATAATATATAAATATTGCTGCGTACTAAATGGTAACTTTTTTAACGATCAATTTATTTTGGTACAATTTACTTAATTTTTTAATTTAATTATCAAAATTTTATATTGGAATTGATTTTTACAATTCAACTTAATACGTAATATTATAAGAGCTGAAGAGCCTTGGTGCAATGGGAGAATTGTTGTCGTGGGCTCGTTTAACTTAGAGGTCATGGTTTAAGTCGTAGAGACAATATCTTGTGAAAATACATGAAATGCCGCATATGATAGACCCAAAGTGGTTCGACCCTTCTCCAGACTCTGTGCAGCAGGAGCTTTGTACACCTAACTGCAATATTACAACAATAACATATACCAATTTATTTTATTATTTTTACATAGCTACAATGAGATTAAAGATGACTTTTTTGGGTGTAAATCATCGGTATACGGATCGTATTATCAATAATCGCCTAATCCAGTTCAGGGTTTAGTCAAAGTTAATACTCTTTGTCTCTCTCTGCAGGTATGTAGTGAAATCGAGCCCGAGAGTTCTTCCCACATACCCGGTCTGTATTGCCAACTGAACAACAACCCGTAGGTAAATTAAAGCTAACTTTAGTATCTGGTTGCATTATAGATTTCATACAATCCATGAAATTGGGTTGGAAAACAAAACCAAATTTATGGTTTACTAGTTTTTTTTTTAAAAAAATACTCCATCCGTCGCAAAAAAAAAAAAAGTTTATCTTTTCTTTTTGGTTTGTCCCAAAATATAATCCAATTTTCTTTTTTGTATTATAGTTAACCCTTAAATTATTTATTATACCCTTATTAAATTTTATTTTATTTTCAATAACTTTCATTACTTCCTACTTATTATTTCAATATAATAATTGCTCATGTGTTATTTAAGATGAGATAATAGGAAAGTTATATAAATAAAATTGTCCTTTAACCATAATAATTGCTGCTTTCTTAATCTGTGCGAAAATAGAAAGTGAACTATCTTTTCTGGGATGAAGGAAGTAGCAATTATTACGAAGTCCCCAGATTTAAATCAAATATACTACTCAGAACTTTAATTTTCAGTATTACACTACATAGTTCCTAAGCTTTAATTACGTGATATATATATATAAAATGCTGAAGCGAAAAAATAACTTTAAAATGCTGAGTTGGCACCATATGGTTTCAATATTCCTTTTCCTTTTGTTTACAAATTTTCTAATTTTTAATATACTCTTTTAATATTTTTTTCCTTTTTCTATAAAATTTTTAATTTTTACTATAATTTGATTGGATTAATTTAAAATTTTATTTATTATCTATAATAAAATAATATTTTAAATTTTAAATTTAAAAGCTGAGAGTTGAATCTTTTATCATCTTATCGCCTAAATTTGAGCTTCCATTCATTAGCTCTTGATTCATTTATATTTATCTCTCAACCTATAGTGTAGTAAGTTCTTTACGTAGAAACTAGGCGAGTTGACTTCTTCATTTTAAGTGGTACCCTTTTAGATGCAAAAACTCAATCTGGTAATCTTCATATTAAATTATTGTTTTAGTTATATTTTTGTTCAATTTTCGGTCAATGTATAGAATCCATGTGAGACTTTTCCTTACTTCAGTTTATATTTTATTTCTTTTTTGCAAGATATATATCATTTAGATTTTTGTTTGATAATATCATATTTATATTCTCTTGATTGTTTCATTGTATCTTTTTATGTTGTTTTCTCTTGCAGAGTTACACGTAAGTTCATTCTTTTTCATGGTAAATTAATTTCTTTTGGTGCCTATTTTGTTCAACAACATTTGTATACCTTCTTTCGATTGTATTAATTTATTTATGTCTTTAGTTTCTCTAGTTGAGACTATCCATAAGTAAATTGATTAATATCTGTCATTTACTTGCAGATCTTTTTGGGGCTCATCTCAGATGTGTTTTCATTGCATTGGGGTATTAGCATTAAATTTCTTATTAGTTTATATTGTATGGGTGTTTTCATTGAATTCTATTGGGTTACCATATGTTATATATATCTTAATCATTCATGCTACTCTTAGTAGTTTGTCTTCATTTGTATCTTTTTATGTTGTTTTTCTCTTGCAGAGTTACACGTAAGGTTCATTCTCTCTTGTTCATTGCGTAAATCTAATTTCCCGTCTTTGGTGACCATATTTATGCTACTGTCTCAGACAACCATTTGTATACCTTTCTTTCGATTTTATTAATTTATTTATATGTCTCTAGTTTTCTCTTAGTTGAGTACTATCCATATGTAAATCTTGATTAACTATCTGTCATTTATCTTGTGCGATGTATCCTTTTTGGTGGTTCATCTTCAGATGTGTATTCTCATCATGCATATGGCTCAGGTTTATTAGCTATCTCACAATTTCTTATTTAGTCTTATATTGTATCTGGCGTCTGCTCTTTACTGAAATTTGAATGTCCTATGTGTGGATACAGCGTTACCTCAGCTATTGTCCCTACTATTATATAGCTGAGAGTTATAACCTAATTATATTATATTATTAACTTAGTGTTATATATATCATATAGTAGTCATTTATCTTATATCATACTCACTACTATTATCAAACCTTTATGTGCTAAGAAAAATATTGTTATTAGTTAGGGTTTGCTAAGGCTCACTCTTCTTTTGCTTTTTTTTCTTTTTTCTTTCATAAGCATAAAATGTCAGAGTTGTAATCTATACTTAAATGTCAAGAAAAAAAAAATGTTAACTTATCCCAAAGGGTAACTAATATATATCAAATTATGCTAGAAAAATATTGTTATATAGGTTGCTAACACTCTTTCTTTCTTTTTTTTTTTTTTATAAGCAAATTCAATTTATTTTATTAATATGTCAAGAAAAAATTTAACTTATCCAGGTAACTAAATCAATTCAATAGACTTCCCAATACACCCAAACCTAGCCTGAAAAAGTTAAGTGAAAAAACCTAGAAGAAATATACAATAATAGATCAAAAACATAAATCATAGTGTTTCTTCTTAAGATAAGAATAAAAACAACTAGATCAACATCCAATGGAAGAGCACTAAAGCTATAAACTTAAACCCAAGCCACAAAAGGTTCCACAGTATCAACACCCTTTTTAGCTAAACAATCTGTAAATTGATTACATTCTCTGTTTACGTGCTTAAAATCCACTTTGACCAAAGAATATAATAAGGAATCAAGGTTATTAAACGAACCCACCATTGCCAAGGTCATTTATCTATCTGAGAAGCCCTCAAAATGACATTTTTAGAGTCTGATTCAATAATTAAAGGTAGATAATTATAGCTAGACTAACAAAATAACTTAACTGCCTTCAAAATTGTCAATAGTTCAACTTCATTGGAGCTGAAAATTTTCACCGATTGATAAAAAACACAACTAACCAAGCCAAGAGAATTCTTCAAAACCCCACTAATACCAACAGGACCTGGTTTTTCTCTAGCAGCCCCATCAACATTAAACTCAGAACATCTTCGGGTGGACAATTTTAAAACCTGGGCAAAAATAAAACTCTTCCACTTCTGCTATGCATATTAATCTTACATACTAAGATATGTAAAGAAATTCAGTCTTAGAGGCTAAAAGGCAAAGAGGGGAATTTTACTTTTAAAATCTCAAAACTTCTAAATTTAATATCATCAATAACCTTTTCTTTCTCATACCAAATATTAGAAAAAATTAAAGAATTACTCCTTAGCCAAATAGACCAAATTGTGACAAAAAAAATACTATCTTCCAAGCAACCTAAATTCAATTGAAAAAAATCAGATTTCCCAATGCCAACCTAATTCAACCATAAAAGAGGGAAGAATAGCTTGGATGCACCACCAATTAAAAACATCCATCCAAATCTCTCTAGTCGAGGCACACCAAAGTAAAAAATAATCAACTATTTCAATCTCATCACCACATATGGGACAA
The DNA here is from genome assembly GCF_014843425.1 of Jatropha curcas. Next base: position 997,130 of record NW_023591786.1, read on the forward strand.
ATACAATCATTGAGAGTGAATAATTTTGCTTTTGAAAAGATTCAACCAACAAGGAATTTTGTTTAAGAACACTTTCCACACAAAGTAAGAGATTTTAGAGGGGATAATAGAAGACCATAACAATTTCTGATTAAACATAACCACAGGATTGCCCATCTCCTTTTCTTCCACAAGCAAAGAGAGATTTATGACAAAAAATTTACCTTTTTTTGTTGAAACACCAAATGAATCTATCATTACGATTTTGGAACACCGAAATCTCAACAAGTTTTGCTTTTAACTGATTCCAAAGATCCTCTTCAAAAGATCTAAGGTCCCGAGACTATGCTAACTCCCAACTCCAATTACCATTCACAAACAAATCGCAAACACAGACTTTTAACCTTTTGTTAACTGATAATAGTGAGGGAAGACAAAGGAAATAGGGACATCATACAACCAATCCAGCCAAAAATGGATTTGAGTGCCACTTCCTAGCACCCAACGAAACCCTTGCTTGAAAATGTCAATTGTTGGGCATAATTTATCTCCCAAATAAACAACGTCTCGCCATGTAGGAAATAATTTTTTCCATAAAGCAGAATCCAGATCATTTTTTGGCAAAACATCTTCACCATACTCAGAAATCAATATTCTTTTCTAGAGAAAATCCATGTCATGTTTGAAGCACCACCACCACTTGCCTAAGAGAGACAAATTTTTCCTTCTTAAAGATGATAAAACCCTCCGCGACTTTTGTAACACCCCTTCCCGGTCCACCCGTTAACTCGAATAAACCGAGTCGAGATGCTACAAACTGGTTGACTGTATGGCCTGACATGCTGAAATCATAATGTATACAAATTTTTTCCTTCTTTAAATATTGATAAAACCCTCCTGCGGACTTTTTGTTAAAACCCCTTTTCCCGGATTCCACCCGTTTTTTAAACTCGAATAAACCGAGTTCGAGATGCTACAATAACTGGTTGACTGTATGGCCTGACATTGCTGAAATACATTAATGTATACTGAATTATTAATATCTTCATTCCTGATGTTGTTTACCAAAAAATAACTTGTTTACTTACATGTTTACAAGACATGCACAATACTAGTTTACAAAATGAAATGGGGCCCCATACTGTGTGGCCCTCGTAAACAGCCATAAAAGAGGGTAGACAAAAAAGATACAACATTAAGATGAATTAGCTACCCCTGAAGACTGAGTCTTTCATGACAGATTGAAACTTGCAGCAGTTGTACGCAGGAACTCTCTATCGCGGGTCCAATCTCATAAACCTGCGAGTTAAACCAGGTAAACTCGCTGGGTGAGCAAATAAAGCTCAGTGGATATCTCAACAGGATAAAGAAAACAATTTAAACAACAGTACATGCTATAGAAAGAAACCATGATTAAACACATATGGCACACATAACACACCACATGCAAGTGATACTTTCGATGATAACCTTTGATTATCTTGTGTACTGTTTATGAATACTGTATTAAGTTCATGAAATTTATGTCAAGATATCTGTATGGCTCCATAAGGTTAATAGGGTGAAACCGATCAGTTCGATAAAGAAAAAAAAACGTGTTATGCAAAACTTGGATCGAATACTGTATGCTTGGGTCTGCCTATTGAGCCTGATATTAAGTCAACTACTCCCACGTCACACGGGTGCCTGCTTAGCCGGGCAAGTACCAAACCTGTATGGGGCGCAGATTTCTTGCTATCCTATGCGGCGACCATAGTCTTATCTACCATTTGGTTTTCTACCTGAATACCTCAATGAGCATATAGTTGTGGATGCAATAATGTAGTTAACACAACATGTCAATATTCATAGTTCATGAATCTTCATAATCCATAATTTCATTTGATATCAACATTCATTTGTTATGCTTGCATGTTTGTTTTGATGCATGAAATTTAATGTTGTATTTTTGGTGTTAAATGATTGGAGGCATTATAAGTGAAGCAAAGGAAATTACAATTGCATTGAAAAAGAAGTCCAAAAGTGTGCATTGAAAACACAAGTCGGAGCGCTCGTAGAAATGCAAAATGAGAGACACGTGAGGTTATCGGCACAAGTCGCGAGCAGCGTATACTTTGAAGAGTTCGCGAGAGCGCGTTAGAGTTGCAACATGTGAGAGACATGGTCGAAGCAGATCCCAGGCTCCAGAAATGAGAAGTTCCGTTTAGAGAGCAGTTTGTTCTCGGAGCGCGCGCCGCTCTCCGTAGGTTTGTCTCTAACCTACCCACCGTTGTCGGGGTTTCGGGTACAAGGTACCGCTGATTGAAGGAGGTCGGTATCGGAGCTTTTGTGCTCTTCGGCGTTGTGAGCGCTAGTGTCAGGTGGCCAAAGGGCCAAGTACGTTAACTTCAAGCGCCCCGTGGCGGACGTCGCGGCGTCACTTGTTAGCACTCTCTACGCAATCGGGCGCTTTTTCTTCTACCCCTTCTTACCCACGGAAAAAGGCAGAGGAACCGTTGCGTCCTTGAACCGCAGTGAGCAGCGATCGTATATCGCGGACTCACTGCTCACACAATGAGGCTAGTCTCGCGTCCCTACAGGAGGTCGAGACACACCAAGTCACGCAAGGAGGGTAGTAGCAGTCGACTCTCTCACTGTTTGTGCGAGAAATGCCAAATGAGAGTCAGAGAGGTTGCGAGCACAAGTCGCGAGCGTGCACTTGAAAGTCGCGAGCACGAGATGTGTCAAATGAGAGACAGAGAGTTTCAGGTGGAAGTCGCCAGCGCGTAGTTCAAATTCGCGAGCGCGAGAAGTGCATCGCGAACTTGTCATGCAATTCGCGCGCGCGTGTCGCGTCTTCCAGCCTGCACAGTCTGTACTCTTTTGATTATATCTCTCAATATACAACTCCGATTTGGATGATTCAAAAACCCACGTAAAGCTAACACAATGAAGAACAAATAACTCTTGTATGACACTTCCTAATTCCATCATTAAATGGGGTCAAAATCAAGATGAAGTTACTGGTAAAATTTCCAGCAAAAACCTGTTTCAACATAAACTCACTATTTACTTCATGTAATCTCTAATCTGCTATCGCGTCATCTAAAGGGTGGCTCTTCTTTCTTAGGCACAACCTCCTGGCTTGCTCTTCTAGCTCAATCCACACACTCATCCCGTTATCTTGTGATCTTCTCGAGCGCAGGTTATACATATATAGTGGGTGGCCTATAGCATAGGCTTGATGATCGAGCACTGGTGTTGCTCTTCGAAGCAAATGAGCATAAATCCCTCAAATTCTGCTACTGGTACCTGGAACATTGACCCCTCGTCTATATAATTTTGGCCAGTGCATTCATTAAATCTAGTATTCCGAGAGTTGCCTCGATTTCAAAATTCTACGCGTGATCTCGCTCTGCCCGGCAACTCGCCCGAGAAATACAAGTGCTTTAAATTTTCCATTAGCAAGTCATACAGAATCAAACATTCGCTGTGGTGTCTCAATATAGGCGAAGTGAGACTCACTATGAGAATCCAGCTTCAATGTCTGTCATGTTCGACGTTCCGGCATTGCGCGCCAGTTCCCCCTCTACACACCAACTCTATCCGTTACCAGTCCTCTATTCTCAAATACTGCTACAGTGTGTACGCGGAACCAATCCTCTACCTCTCTAGGTTTCACCACTCAAGTTGTCATACACACATCACAGCAAGGTCATTCTACTTGGAATGCATAGAGTCAACACGCAGTTTCGAAAGAGTGTCCAATAAAGACAGGACAGATATATGCCTAATCCATGATACCATACAGCCACTAATACGCATATAAGCCTTGGTAAATCTCTGCGTGCTGTTTACCGCTTCTCACTTCGATTAGTCTTGCCTCTGTGATAGCTCTCTGTGGCGCTCATTCTGTCAAGCAAGGCAGCGCCGCGGTTCAGACCGCCGGGGCGTCGTGCCCCTGCTTGGTGCTTACGGTTTCATGTTCTATTTTCACTCCGATGGGGGTTCTTTCACGCCCTTCCCTCACTCGGTGCTTACTTCGCGCTATTCTGTGGTTTTCACCAGGTAGTTTATTTGCCTCCTTTGCAATGGTGGCTTCTCCTCTGTCTAGATTTCCAACGGGATTTCCAACAGATGCTCCCATGCATACTCTGGGTCAATAAGACGTAAAATCGACTCGTCTGATGAGCTTATACAGTCTACTCGGAACTATCTCCCAAGTCGTGTTAGTGAATGCATCTATTTTCACAGCAGAGATATAAAAACCTAGCAGCACCCGGAGCGCTTCTTTGATGATTGTCTTCATCTTTCGCGCAGCTCACAGCCGTAGTGTGTTCTACGGTTTGGCTTCTCGCCCTTTGAGATCTGTCCTAGCGGCCCGGCTACTACCGGGAATCGCTTTTGCTTTCTTTTTCTGTGTCAATTACCTCATGAAAGAGTGATGGAGATAAGGGAGAGGAGATGAAAGAGATAAGATGAATAGATGTATTCAGACTAGGAAGCATGAAAGATGAAGAAAGACTGATTGACGTCTGAAGATTTTGAAGAAAAAGTGAACGAAAGAAATATGAAGCAGGAAGTCTCGTTTTACTTCCACTTCCCCACACCATCTCTCTCTTTCAAATGTATGGACATGACTACCAAATAAGAGCTCCCTACAAGTCTTCTACATTGTTACATTTAATCCCTCAACTGTTATTGCTTTGAGTGCAAGTGATAGTTCCACTATAAAATCCTCGATGTACTACCCCAACCGGGGTTTGAGTTCCTTTGCGTCCACTCCAAACTCGGGACGTGTGTTTTATAATCCCATTCTACCCCAACCGGGTTTGGTTTGGTCCGACTCAACTCGACTCTATGAAAAGACTCGACTCAATAGGATGTCACAACTTTTGCTAGAGGAAACAACATTCCAAACAACCTGTAGTCTTTGAAAAGAGAGTTTTCACTCTATATTGTGTTTTTGTTGTCCAATCTCTATTCTACTATATATATATATATATACAAAAGATTATTCCAACATAGAAAGTAATCTAAATAGTAATAAACCTAAAGTAGGAAATGTAATATTTACTCTAATTACAAAGATTTCAACACTTTCCCTCAAGTTGGTGCATAAATATTACACATGCCCAACTTGCAAACTGAAGGATGGAACAACTTGCTATTCAAACCTTTTGTGAAAACATCAGCTAGTTGCTCTTTTGAAGCTATATAAGAGACACTTATGAAACCTCCAACTATCTTCTCTTTTATAAAGTGACGATCAATCTCTATGTGCTGTGCTTTAGTTCGATCATACTGACTAGATTATCATAATGCTGATGGGTTGAATTTACTATCACAAGAACATGGATATATTTATTGTTTTGAACAACTTTAACTGCCTTCAATTAATCTACGCAACCATAGGGAAGTTCACGATTCCCTAATGCATAGCTCTATATTCAGCTTTTTGACTCGACTTGTAAACAACAGCCTGCTTTTGCTCTCCATGGGACCGAGTTTTCTCCAACAAAAAACATAAATAACATGAGGTTCATCTCCTGTCATCAAGGGAATCAGCCTAATCCCGCAATCTACTATGAGCCTGTTATTGTCAATGGCCATGTTTTAGAAAAAATAAAAGTTCCTGTACTAGAGTTGAACTTTAAATATCTTAGAATCCATGCACAGCTTCCAAGTGAGATCCCGAGGTCATGCCATGTATATGACTCCACTAAACTTACAGCATATAGCAATATTTGGTCTCGTAATGGGCTAGATAAATCAACCTCCCAAACCAATCTCTGATAACCATACAACATCAATTTGGGACTTCCACTCCAGCTTGAAAGCTTATGTTGCTTTCAATAGGTGATTCTTTAGGTTTACATTCTTATATAGCCAGTTTCTTAAGAGATCAAGCGAATGTAAATTTCTTTTGAGAAATAAAAATCCCTTTTTCTTGATCTAGGCAACTTCTATCCGAGGAAATATCTCAACTTTCCAACCTTAATCTCAAACTCCCTACTAAGAAACTTCTCAAGTGAGTCATTTCTTCTTCATTATTGATCTAGTCAACAACTATATCATCAACGATAAATAATAAGCAATTATGATCTTACTCATGATGTTAATGAATCAAACTATGAATTCCACATTGCTCTGAATGTACCCAAAAGAAAGCATAACTTTACTAAACGCTTTCAAACCCATGCTCCATAAGTGATTACTTCAACCCATTATATAATGACTTCTTCAGGTTCAAACTTTTCCTCTGGTACTTGTCATCATCAAAATCCGGAAAATTTCCATATAACCATCTTCTTTCGAGAGATCCCATGTAGAAAAGTGTTTGTTAAAATAAATTAATGTAACTTCTAGTCAAGATTGGCTGCACAAGATAATAAATTCAATTCATTTCATCTTGATACAGGGGTAAATGTTTCATGTAATCAACTCCATAGGTCTGACTAAATCCTGTGGCCTTACCAATCTAACCTTGTTACTCTCAATTGAACCATCGTCCTTAATGTTTTTAATTATGACACCTATTTACATCCAAACTGGGCTTCTATTCGTAGTGGAGGAATTACAAGATCCCATGTCTCATTTTTATGGCCAAAGTTCTCAATCTCCTTAAACCATTGTAGCCTTCCATTTTGAAGTCCCTGTAATGCCCTCTTGCCAACTCTTAACGGTATAGAAATAGAAGAAGAGCAGACAAACGAAGGCTCTAATAGGAAATGGGACAGAGCAATTATAGGAGATAAAATGTGGAGATGGGATGTTTAGTGCATGTTCTAACTTCATTTCTAAGAGCAAATAGGGAATATAAGGTCATATTAGACAGACTAAAGAATCAAGATTAAATCAAATAATCAAACAGGGATTAAAGAAGACTCCCAAGTTCTTGTTCTTCATATTTTCTGGGTTTTGAAATTGGAGAGGAACAGTTGATCAAAGGTCTCATGCTCCATGGTTATTCTGCTATTAGTCCTATCCGTGTGTAGGTTTTTCAAATCAGGTCCATCCATCTTCCTAAAGGTTGGGGTTGGTTGGTCCCCTCTCTTATTATCTATGCTTACAGGAATCTCCCCCTGGAAAGGAATGGCATCCTCACCTCTGTCCACTGATCATTTCTCCCTGAAGAGGGATAGGAAGGAAAACAAGACCAAATGCGGAAGGTAACATCCAATACTCACAGAGTATTTCCCTCGAAGGAGGTAATAAAACCTTGTAACCATTTGAGTAGTATAGTAAACACAACAAACACACAGCGTTCAAGGCTCAGGGATCAAATTTGCTTAGACCATTTTGTATGAACAAACAAAGACAGCCAAAGACTTTAAGGAGGTACAAATAAGAGTTTTTTTCTTGAAGAACCTCTAATGGAAGTTTTAAAATTTTAAAGTTACCAAAAGAGGCATATGTCTTTGATAGGGTAAGCAGCAGTCAAAATAGCATCCCCCCAAATATGGTTTGGGAAGATTCATAGTGAAGCATAAGAGACCTAGCTAGTTCAGTACAATTATCTTTATTTTCTTTCGGCTACTCATTTTGGAGCACTAGTATTAACACAACTAGTAAGATACCATTAGAATCTAAATATGGTACAAATCTGCACTTCATGTATTCAAGTACATTATCAAGTTTTTTAGGATTTTAACAATACGCATTAACTGAGTAACAAATCATTTTATGGAAGTTTTGAAAACATGAAAAACTTCACAAGTTTTTTTGTTTTCATCAAATTACCCAAAGTCAAATCTAGTGCAACGATCAATAAAGTGTCCACAAACCATCTATAGACCAGAAAGAGAGACAATTTAGTCAGACCCATACATCAGAATGAAATAGTAGCAAAAGGAATCAAACTTTTTTATTAATTGGAGAATAAGAATGCTGTGTGTGTTGGCAAGTCACAAGCATCACATACTACATAGAATCAAAATCACACTTAGGAAAAGTGGGAAATAACAATCTAAAACAAAAAAAAGAGGATGTCCAAGTCTCCTATAACCAATTGAATAAACATCATGGAAGGGAGAAGTTCCTAAACAAAGCTTCAAACTTGGTACCCAGATTTGAAAAAAGACAACGCATCCAAAAGATACAGTCAATCGCACAAGCTATCACTTTCATCGTTCTCCTGGTGTTCGAGTTCCTGAAATTCAATGAGTAGGGTATAAAAGTTTACATTTGCAATTAAGCCGCTTTTTGTGATTAAGCCTAACAGATAGACTGATTAATAGGGAAATCTAGGAAACGAGAAGAACAAAGGAGAGTTTCATATTGGAATTACCAGTCAACAGGAGCCTGTGCCCAGCAACCGATACTAAGGAGCCATGACCAGCGTGGCCGAATTTTTGTACTTGTGTGAGTTTTCCGTGAGTACTTACGATGTATGAGAATAGATGCGTACGGTTATATAGAGACGCATGGGTTTGTCTAGTTTTCTCAATTTGGACGTAAGCATTATATGTGTATAACCCAAGGGTGTTTTAGGTGATTTGTTACAAAGAAAAAGTAAGAAAAGCATATACATGAATTAACAAAAATTAAAGAGGCTACAGTTGCGAATTAAGGAAGAATCAAGCTGTGACATGTAATCGGTTTCAGGGATTTGAATTTTCTTTATCAGAAAAGCTACCAACAAGTAGATGTTCCTCAACATAAATCTCCTACTATTTAGATATGTGTGCTGTGGTCTAGGAAAGAACTGACCTGCTTCCCTCCACGCCTTTAGTTGGGAACCCATTGTAATTCCTAGCAAAACTCCTCAATGTGCCTATTCTTACCGCAATAGCACAAAATAATTTATCTCTGTCTGAAGAAACACTCTTTTTAGCATGTATATTTCTCTTGCAGAATTAGTAATAACCCTGCTTATAATCATTGTAGATCTGTGAACCATAGCACTCCTCCTATTCTCCTCTTGTTTTGTACAAATGAGTAATGCTTGTCGCAAGGATGGAAAAGGAAATCTTCGTCTAAGAACTTGGATCTCGAATCTAGATCATGAGTCGTTTTGGCCCGCCAGAAAAAATCAAATACAACCACATTCCACTTAAATCAACTTCTTGAAACTTGAAAGTCCGCGATCATTCAGATACGAATTTTGCCTTGAAAAGTCTTTTGGTAATGAATTCCTAGTTTTCCTGCCAATATCATGAGAACCCAGTAGTTTAGCAAATATTGAGCGAATAGTCAGATCCTCCCTAACATTGTTCAATGAACTTTCTATCCGCAATTTCATACCTCTGAGCAAGAGTTTCCAGTTGGACCCTAAAGAAAGTCTGGTGGAGGCGCATTCACCATATCTTCTCTATACGTCCTTTTTCTTTGTTCTTTTTCAGAGTAGTATATAAGACAGTGACGAAATAAGTTATCACTCGTGATGTTTGGGCTGCATAGATTGATTAGCCAAGGAATAATAAATGAGTTTCCTGATTTCCACGTTCTATAAAACTCGGGATCATCTCGAAACCGTAGGTGTTGGTGCTACGCACCGTCAGGAATACCCTTGCAAAAACCTCTAGCCTTAATGAGTAGCAAACAAGAATGAGACCAAGCCAGTATTTTGTCATCTGTAACTTCATTGACTATCTGAGTGAAGGATTTTCTACGAGTGGAAAACTACGTCTACACCTGTTTTCAGTCAAACCATACTGTTCAGTTTATAAAATTTTGATAGCTGATTCAAAAAAAAAAAAATTGAAAACCGAAACTCACACAGGCAGCAGTACAATGAGAGAATAAAAAAAAGAACAACACTGAGTAACCCTGGGTCCTACAGTCACAGCACCAAAACAAGACCATTGAATAAAGAATCGTCGACAAAAAGGTCAACCGAAAAAAATCGCCCACATCGCGCCGACGAGTGAAGAAAGGTTAAACCTTTTAATGGCACGGTTGGCACACGCACATGACGGTACAGCGATGATTTC